>JAZGTK010003316.1:0-27828 GCA_036877625.1 Ambastaia sidthimunki | reverse complement strand
GAAAAAAAACATTAAAAATTGATACAGTAGATTGTGACAATACATTCCTCTAAAACCACAAGACTTTTGTGACAGCTGCCTATACATAACAAAAACACATCCAGCACTGAGCGCACAGTCTCAGGCTGAAAACTGCAGCGGTCGTACAGATGGGGAAGCAGAACCTATTTCCGTTTAATTACAGACTATTTTATTCCCAGGGAAAAACAATAGCCCCTCCAAGCTGAGGTCTCAACCCAAGATCATTTAGCTCTCAAGACGTCAAATTCTCTGTCAAGCAAATACATGGGTTGCGGTGGCCTAATAGTTAAGAATCTGAACTGCTCAGCCCTGAGCAGGAGTGGGACAGGAACTGGGGAGTTGCTATGATCACAATCGTGCTCTATAACCGCTGTGCCCTGCAGCTAGTCACTTAACCCCGGGTTTCTCCATGAGGAGTGAGCCTGCAATTAATCCACAGCAAGTCACTTAAATACAAGTTACATAGAAAAGTTTGCCAGATAGACCAACTATCTGATTCTGCAAGATTCTAACTCTTCCTCTCTCTCTCTTATTATAAATTATATTAATAAAAATAATTCATTTACAACTTACTACATGCAATACATATAAATTATTTAATTGACATGATTTAATTTGATATATACATGATAATAAGTAATGCATACTATACATACTGTATGTATTTACTAAATGTTTCTGTAGCTGAATTAGTAGAGCATTTAGCCTTAGCTGTGCAAAGATTCCCAGGGAACATATAATGATAAGTTGTATACCATGAATTGACTGTCTGTCGGTTTGGATAAAAGCATGTGTATAAATGTAAATGTATTGTTGGTTGACTCCACAAACAACTTCAACCTTTGTTGAAATATTTTGTTAAGATCACTAGGTAAAAAACGGGAGTAAAATAATAATGCATGGCCTCTGTGGGCTTTTATATGTGCCACTATGAACTTAAACTTCTCATATTCTTTTGAAGCATGCAGCCCTTATCTTGAGAATTAATCAGCGTAGTTTATTTCCCCACCAGATTTCTCACAGCTACAGTTCCATACTGAAAATCAATAGAAATTTCGGCTAGGGTCCAGCTGAAATTCTGCCCATTCATTTAGCTCTGACTCAAGTAATCGCTAGCTTTTTCTCAAAATATCTGTAAGTCTGCTTTCTGTGTGAATTATTTTCTGTAAGCTACATCAAGATTGTGTGACTGTGCATGTACGTAGCTTAGAGAAAACAGTGCTAATAAATAATACATACATTGATACATACGTTGCACAGGTTCTTTACATGTCTCACACTATATAGAAGCTACAGCATACATTTATTATGAGCCCTTATGTCAAACAAATTAGCTGAAAGTGTTGTACAGCACATATATTATTAAAGTCTTCTAAAGTATTTGATAGTACATGAATGTTTAATGGCCTCCAGTGCTTGGCTTTGCATTACTCTGCCCTTTATTTGGATGGGGGTCTTTGGAGACCCTGATACAATCAAGTCCACTTTGACTGCAGAACTCTACCTAATTACAGCTCCATTGTCTTCAGAAGAAAATCCTGATGTGTGCCGATCTAAAACTGTACCCCAATCTCTTCTTAAACACCTGAGAGCCCATTCGTGTTTCGTTTGGAGGCCCCGGCGCTTTATCAGAGGTCTCACGAACACACGCGCACCACATACAGAGCTGAAGGCAAAAAGATTGTATTTGCACCTCTACGAAAACGAGGGCACAGGCAAAGTTTGTTCTGCCAGACCCTGATATGCTTTGTGCATGCAGTACAGCGAGACTCAGCCTTGTGAGGAAACAACTGCTATTCTGTCTAAATTGCATTTTCGGTTTCTTTTGTTCTCGTCCTGTTTCATATTGAAATTACAGATTCTGTGAAATCTGTATTAAAAGGTCACCAAAAGGGGCGGGCAGAGCGATCCGTTTGTCTTTGTTGCCATGCAACCCTTTCATTTGCACCAAAACAAATGCATATTTGTACACTGATAAATCTACATAAATTAACGCATGTCTATAGAGAGACCACAGAATAGGACAGGGCCGTGAATGCCATTAGTGTATTCTGAAATAAAGAACATCATTTTCAACCCCATTTTGGCTGCTATCTTAGAAAAAACAGGGTGGATTTTAAAATGCTGTGAGATCAAATACTGATTTTTATGAACAAGAATTCATCAATATCCATTAAAGACAGATGAATATATTCCAGAATATGCTTTTAAATCTCTAAAAAAAACTTTGGATACACAAACAATTACTGTCCTGTATCATAAAATAAACAACCCAACAAACAACATCTTCAAAAAGCTGGACAGCTTCTGCTTACCAACAACTGTTGACATCTAGACAGGTGGACCCACGGTTAGTGTTTTCCTCTCTATATCTCTAGCTCTCTTTTCCTGCTCCTGGTCAATCAGAGATCCAGTCAGGCTTAAAGAGGGAATTAAGAGGAAGCAGAGTTGCGGGTAAAACTGACAAGGTTTGAAGGATCTCTCCAGTGTTCTTATGCCTGAATAACAGCAAAGACAGGCCTCGGTTTATTCTGCTTTTATCAGAATTTCTGCTTTGGGTTTGAACCGAACTGTTAAAATGTTTAGAGATCCAGCTGTGGGTATTCATATCATGACTGCTGCAGACAGATAAAGTTGCATGTTATAAGCTTGCCCTGGTTCAGCCTCAAAAGTGTGACTAATAGTAAAACTAATTTCATGCTAAACAAATGGGCAATTACTTCAAACACCCACTTCAATCCTATATGAAAACTATATACTGTTCACAACAAAATAGTAAAGCTATTATTAAAAGAAATAATATATATGAATTACAAAGATATAACTTCATAAAATCTTTACATATTTACACTTATTTTTTACTTTGTACTTTGTTGGCAAACAAAATAATCTTCCTTGAAGGAAGAGTAATAATACAAGGTAAAAAAAGAGAAATAGCTTTTTCTGCCAGAGTCATCTTCAAACTCGTCTGAATGGTACTTCAATTCATTTTCTCATTCACTCAGAACGATAATGAACCAAATCTGTACAGTCCAATTAAATAACACTGTGCACAATACATGTTCTGTCAGAGAGACACAGCCAGTGTGTGCTTCCTTCTCGACAGCTGTGACGATGTTGCCCTTAGCAGTCACATTCACTACACATACACCCAAGAAACTCTAGGATCCCATCTCAAAATCAACTCCTCTGTGTTCTCTGAGCAGAAAAGACAATGAAATCTAGGGCTGTGACTAATTTACCCTCACACTAATTACTTTGAAGCTCCAAATTGCAGGGAAAGTGCAGCTGTTTGAAATATTACACAGTTTCCTGCTGTACATTTCAAGCCCAGAAACAGGATGGAATAAACTAGTGGACAAAACAGCATTAGAAGCATAATACAATACATACAAAACAGGAACTATTTAGCCACTTTCACACGTTATCTTTACTGGTAAATTACTGGTAAATTACTGTTAAGAGATTATGTGTGAACAGAACCTTTTAACAAATTACTGGTAAATTGGTCATGGCAACTAACATAAAAGTCAGCTTTGAGCCAATCAGATCATTCTGACACAGATGTTACTTCAAGTTACTTCACGCTGTTTTCAGAAGTCAAAGCAGATGTTCATCTTATATGATGTCGCTGGGTCTAAAGCAACTGCATGAAAGTAAACGTCTGCAACAAAAAAACCAGAGTTACAGTTTGAAACAGTTAAACCTTGTCACGTTTTAAACACAACATCATTTGACACGTACTCACAGTAAATGACATCACCAGTATTTTTGTAAGGATGTGTGAATGGTCCATTACCAGTAAAAAGACAGAACGTAAATGCCACACACACACACACAAACACACAACCTTGACAAACGTAGATAAGGGCACACTTCACATTTACAGTATCATAATCTATTTATGCAGCAATTGTTTTATCATTACACATTAAATAAAACATGCACAGAGGAAACAAATGGGCAAGCTGAACAAGGGCAAGTCAGCAAACTTTGACTACATACTGTGACTACTAATGCAGTCTATTAAATCAATACTATAGAAGACCAATTTAAGGCTTTTTTCTCTCAGGGGATTGCATCTTGAATATCAGACAGTATGTTTAAGAGATAATCAAAGCTTTAAAATGTGAATGCGTTTAATGTCCCTAAAGGCAAACCGAGCCTTCACCAGCATGGCTATTCTCAGTCTGTCAATACTGGTCAATGCTGAGCTGCTGGCTTCAGTGCACATCAACGTGTGCCTGCTGTCTTAAAACGTGCCTCAGGCACTTACAGTAAACTGTGCAGCCTGTGTGAATGTGAAATTAAAACATAAAAACACACCATCTCTCTGACATCCTCAGGATCCATTACTGCGAGTCAACTGCGATGTAAAGTGTAATGAGACATTCAGTGATACAGTAATATCTTGCAGTAATATAATTTTTATGCCGTTACATTTGCAATTCGGCAAAATCAATATAATAGTGCTAAAAGCCAAGACAAAAACAAATTTTGGACTGCACTTAGCACGAACATTAAGGGCTAGAGTATATCGAATGGAGTGATCCTAAATTATTATGACAAAACTGACTCAACCTCGCTTTGTTGGATAAACACTACAAAGAAAATGAGGTTTGTAAACTCTGTGACTTCAATCCATCTCAAACATTACCAAAACAACTATACCTCAAAGCATCAGGATGCTTGTTGAAATAAAACATTCAGAATAACCTGCATTTGTACAGACGCATCATAACCGTAAACATGTAGCCTCACACATAACCTCAACATGCAGCCTGACACATAACCTCAACATGTAGCCTCACACATAACCTCAACATGTAGCCTCACACATAACCTGCAACTTGCACAAAGGAGAAACAAGGGGAAATTACATGTTACATTTTTGTGTTAGTGAAGTGAGTCAAATTTTGCCAAAAAAGTGAGTAAAAAAAACTGCATTAATATTTGATTTGCCCAGCAACAGCTGAGCAGAAATGAATCACAGTGGCCAGATTCAGGAATGAACTTCAGCACAGCCCTACATACATCATAATATTTAAAGTGTTGACCTACTGTATGTCAATCACAGAACCACAAGATAGAAGCAGGTAAACCACCCGATTATTAAAATATAATCCAACTTTAGCACACTAAAGTTTTAGCCTATTTCTCACCCCAAATGAAAACAAAGGGTACACACTACAAAGGGTGGGTAAGGGTACACACTAATACACTGTCACCCAAATAGAACCAGGGTGGTTATTTTCCTGAAGAACGGTTCTGTGTGGCAGAAAGACTCAGTTTAGAAGAGTTATTTTAACATATCTAGAATCTGTAAATATACTATACTGTCCTCAGAGAACAATTCATTCATTCACTTCTCATTTCTAGAACAAAAGTTTTAATGGAAAAGATCATCATGCACATCAGCAACTTTGGAAGATGAGGAACATCAATTAAACTATATTTTACTATTGAATTATCTTTGCATTCATTAATTTACACGTTTTTTTGTGTGTGACAATCTGTTTGCATTTTATTACTGTAATACCAAGCACTAATGTTAGGAATTGGTGAACATGAAAGTATTTTCAGATAAATGCAAAAGTTCCACACCAGCAGGAGACTGTTTAACTCACGAGAGAGCAAATCAGAGATGCATTAACTTTCAACCTGCACTCGGAAGACAGTGGTTGCTGGAGCATTACAGAGTCGGCGTGGCCTGCCCTTGCTCCTGTGCTAATTTTATATGATGACTATCCCAGGGCAGACAAATGAGAGCAGTACAGTCCACCAACAATAACATCATTGACCTCTCAAATCTCCTGGCAATAGTCCCTTTCAGAACGGCTGCTAAAATCCGTAATTTAACAAAGAAGAGTATCATCACTGCACTTTAGAACGATCATCATCAGTCAGTTAGTGGAGACTGACAAAGGCACAGTTTTATGGCACACCTGCCTGGCAGTTAGTAGCATTGTAATCGAGTAACTTAAATTACATAGAGTTCTATAGCAACAAAGTTGCATCTGAATGTGGACAGTTTGAGATAAAGTTTGAGATAATATGAGATACAAAAAAGGAGATAATAGCAGATAACTGTGTTGTGTTTGTGCTGAAAAACTACACTGAATCCCCTGCCCTGTAATGTTGATAAGGGAGATCACCATTGTGAGAAGCTTTCAACCATCTGTCAGTCTGACAGTCGGGTCAGGGGGCGTCCACTTAAGACTTCATCATCCTGCCCGCTTCACAGAAGCACCCTCACTTCAATTATCAGCATGTTGTAGTGCTTTGTTTTCTGCTGTTTGATTTCCATTAGTGGTGCTGGTACTGGTGTTTAGAGCTCAAACAATCATGTGCATCTACAATCAGTACTTCACTGCAATTAGAGATTTGACTCTTCGGTCATTGTAGAAGAAAATGGGTTAACAAATGAATAATTGGAGATTGGAAAACTAGTGTTTAAAAATGCTTTTTCCTTTTAAAAAATCAGTTTTTTTCTGTCCTAAATGTCGTCTGTCGTTTACAGATAAATAGGAGTCTGGGATTTTGTCTGAGTATTGAACTTGTTCACTAGTGTTACCAATAATTTGACATGTTCAGTTCCAACCAGTTGTCGGAAGACTTGTAAAGATTTGTACATCTGTCAATACATTGATATTGCAGATTTCAGTGTCTAATTTAAACATGGAAAATGTGTGCAGTTATACAAAAACCTACAAAATAAACATGATAACCCTGTTATTACTCTGTTTGATTTAATCTTAAAATTAGCAACTGACTTAAAAATTAGCAACTGACTTAAAAATAGGACTAGGAAAAACTCCCTTTTTTTCCCTAGGAAAAACAGTGTTGCTGATTTTTCTCTTTTTATTTGTAATTTGTTGTTTTTATAGACCTTGTTAGTAGAAGCTGTGAGTCATTTTCTACCCACTGACTTTATCAAACCAGTAGCAGTTCAAAAAGCAAAAGAATTAAGCTTTTGTGTTCGTTTAATGCCTCAGGTTATGATCAATGAATTTACTAATAAGGGCAGATGGCTGATATTGAATTCAGTTCTTGAGTAGGAATGCTTTGATTGACAGCTTCATCCTCTCCTTTAACTAAGTACAAACAAATAACTCCTCAAAGCTCCTCTGACATCTAGCACTATTTTTAAGCTATAAAAAGGTGTTTCCTGAGTGGCAAATGTAATTGGGTGGTTTATAAATAAAAGCTAAAAATAATCCACTGAACTGGTGGGATAAATCTATTCCTTCAGGTACAAAAGTAATACTTGGAATTCACAAACAACACTTACAAACACAATACAAAGTACTTAATTTTTAGTTTAATTTAACCTACAGCAGAAGCATTTCTCTGGTTTTTATAGCTATTAGTAATAGCCTTACAAACATTTATGAGAAGTTCAAAGAAGTTCAAAGCGAAACAAGTGGGACTGTTTTTAGCAGAAACATTTTAAATATGCTTCCATATATAGTGAACTGTGAAAACAAAAATACTCTACAAGCCACTAATTGAGGCTGAACATGGAAAATAACTAAAGAAACAGAACAAAGTCCCTAGTGACATTAAAGCTTTATTTGCACCTTTATATCTCTTACAAGCCCTTTACCACCAGCTGATGAATATGCTCATTACGTCTATTTATTGCTCCATTTTTATCACTTATAATAGGCAAAAAAAATCTCATCAAATTCATCAGTGTATTTTGTGCATATTTAAAAACCATTAACATACAGCATTTCACAGCACGCTGAGAAGGCAAGCGTTTTGTTAGTGCTTCAAAGTCCAAATTAAAAATGTGACAACCTTTCACATGCAGTTAAAATGTACAGATACGCCCCCACCATCCGTCCCCACACTCACAAGAACTGCTGTCTCAGAAATGTCTTGTTTTCTCAGGCAGAAACCATGGCTTCTGGCTTGGCTAAAGTCTGCCACCCTTCATTTGCTTTGGCTGAGCTGAAATGGCTTTTCTTTGGGGGATAGATAAATCAAACCACACATCACCAGGTGTGCAGAGCCACACAACAGCAGCCCCCATTTGGATCAGCAGTATAGTAAAGTTGGGGCGCACAAAGCCCCCTGCTATCCGTGTGACTGTGTTTTTGTGGCAGCTCTCCATTAGATGGAAGCTTCATTCTTGTGCAAATTTAAAACACATGATGTGACTCACTGTGATCCATCTAAAAAAAGCTCCAGATGTGGCTAATGTATTTTTGCCACCTTTGCTGACTCTTGGCATCAATAAAAGCAATCGTACAAGTAAAATGTAAAGTTGCCATGGAAATGTATCCTCCTACAGTGTATTTGTTGCATTCACTTACATTAAAAAGATGGTTTAATTAACTACAAGCTTAAGATTACACCACATTATTTGGCCACATCAAGCAGAACACATTTAATCACTGTTCTATAGAATCAAGAGTGGATGGATCAAAACTTTTGTTGCATTAATAAGAAAATCTATGTTTATTGAAGTGGCTTCATTAAGACAGAGGGAGGATAAAGTAGCACTCTGAGTTGACAGATGGTATGACACATTTAATTCTCGAGTGAAAGGACTTCAAGTGGAAAAAGCAATAAAGAATGAGGCTCAGGGATTCTCATGTGTCTAAAGAAAATGAGTGTAACAGATCAGCACTTGCAGCATCCATTTCATTACCTACATTCATGTTTGATTTGTGACGTTTAGTGTTGCATATCACTGACAACAGGCAAACACAAGTCAGACATCCTCACCAGTTATTGAAGATAAGATTCAGCCATACTAAACCTAATTCTGGCCGTGTAAAATAAGCTCTGCGTTGGCACAGTGTAAAACAATTAATGCTTTCATTACTGTGTGTGATTAAGGTTTTACAGAAACGTTGCTACTCTTCTGCAGTATGTACAAATATTTGGCGTGTTTATTAAAAACTGTGGATAATCATTTAGATATTCTAAATCATTTAGTAAAAGTGACAATATTCTTTTATTAACTCATTTTATTACCCACAAGCAACTGCTCGATTTTAGTTTATTTTTCCCACAAAAATGAAGAGCTGTATATCTTCCCATTAATTATATGAATCTTAGTCACGGTTAGAGCTATAGATATAGATAGATATGCTACAGATAGGTCTCTCTCTCTCTCTCTTTCTCTCTCTCTGGTACTGTGTCAATTAGCAAAGGGACATGAATGACTCTTTATTTAAACTCCTCTGTCCATCTATAGGATCTATACGATCCACAGCCCTGCTGCTGGCTCCATCAGTATAGGGTTGTGCAGCTTTGTTCCAGACAAAATGACACATTCTTTAGGAATAGATTCTGGAGACAAGAGTCAAAGCGGAGAACCACAAGCTACTGTCTAATGCTACACAAAACGTCCCCTACTGCGTCTGGTACCAAAAAGCAGAAACGGAGGAGGCAGACTTTGCTCTGCTTCCCTCTGCAGGAATAAAAACTCTCTGTTTCCCCACATTTATATAACTTCATAGAATAACCATTGCCGGGGAAAGTGAGAAACAATGATGCTGTTATAAATTCATGTGGGTGCACGTCCACAAATGTGTGTGTGTGTGTGTATAAAAGAGAGAGAGAGAGAGAGAGAGAGAGAGAAGATGGGGGTGAAAATCAGGGAAAAGAAGACAGAGGGAGAGAGTGGAAAACAGACAGAAAATCGAGTCTTACAGAAATCTGATTTGTTGATGAACTACTTGTTCATCTAAATAGGCCACCAAAGCTGATTCCACATAAGAGACAACATGCTGATTACATTACCAGACAGATCACATCTCTCCATGCATTCCCCAAACAACTCCAGCAGAACAAAAATTAGCTGTGCAAACTGCAGAGAGATTAATAATATTTCTGTTTCAATACAAATTAAACACGAGCACTTTAAAGCAATTATTAGCTTATTTAAAATGAAAACATTTAATCAAAGGGAGGAAATTACACTTCCCACGAACATCCATCACAGATCACCAATTACAAACAGTGATGTGGGAAAAATGTGCATCCTTTTATCCTGGCATGAGATCATTGCGTAAAGCAGCGCGCCACAGAGAACTCAAACACTTCTTACAATGAAAACGATGAAAGCACATATAAACGCACTTACTTCAAGACGGCATTCTCGCCCTGTCTGACAGTGATGTTGTCCTTTAAATACGAGTCTCCGCTTCTCGCTGGCACTCCTGCGGGCACAAGGAACAACAGTCTTAGCGCCACAACAACCAGGCATCTCCACGACACCACAAAATAACCACTTATGCCCATTTCTTCCGTCGGAAAACTCAGAAACTTCCCCCTTGAAGCGTCTGGAAAGGACTGCGTTAGAGAAAGCGTGTAAGTGATTTTCTCTCTGGAGACAGCGTTCGTACTCCGTCTTTAAATATCCCCAGGCGTGTTACTTTTTCTCAGTTACTGACAGAATATTAATTCCCCTTGAAATTATGAAAATATTCCGCGAAAGTTTTCAGCCGTAAAGCTTTCGGAAAGGCGGCGCGTCTTCTGGGGCGCGCGTGTTGTTCTGCGCGCTCTTAAAGATGCTCCAGTCTCGTTCAGAGCCCGTTTTTCACGCGTACTTTAATAGTAGCTATAAAAAAGTGATCGCAACTGAGAGAGGATGTTCAGCGTCTGAACGCCAAGCGGCAAGGACGCGTTTGCGTGGAAAAAGGGCATAAAAATACTCGTGGAAACGGAGAGAACGCGCGTTGCTCGCGTTGCCTCTGAAAGGTGAGACTGACTGGCAGTCAGCTCGCGCATCCTCCTCACTAGAGCTGAAGTGAGAGTGAAACATTTACTGTTGTCCTGTTTACACAGGTACAAACTGTGGGTAACTGGGCTATTATAATTATGGTAATATTTTATGATGAGCAGTATATTGCACAATGGGCAAATCGTGACAGAATAAACACGGTGGTTTTCATTAGAGGAAAGCTATTATGCTGATATAAGCTCTAAAATGCTTGGCTAAGTGAAAGCTCTGTAAAAACTACTTTTTAAAGCATTTACTTTGTCTCATGGTTTCCTTGCCAATTTTTGTAGAAATAAAAACAGAAACAAATGAGACAACTGTTGACAAAGTACGGTATGAGAATAAATATAAATTACTATTAAATCTGTACCATTTATATAGATGACGTAGGTCATATAACTTAATTTAACTTAATCTTGGAGAATTTCATGAGAAATGTTTGAGCTCATATGGAGTGTCTGGCAAATCTGAGCACAGTTTGAGATTGTTGATATCTCACCCAAAAGTCTCAATTTTCTCTATTGAGTTGCATTGCAGGAAACAACTGAGACATTAAAGAGATTTGTAATCTTCGTTTAGCATGGGTACATGGAAAATACATTTATTACAAGAATTGAAATTGAGCAGAAAAGTTCAATTTACCTGCTGTTCGATAGGGTTATTTATTTATTTACAACAAACTAAAATGATGATGATGAACATGTCAAGTGGAAATAAGGTATAAGATAAGATTTAATTAAAAATATACATCCTCCTGTGATGTTACCTGGTCCTTGAGATGCTGCTTTGATCCAACTGCGTTTTAATTAAAAACCCGGCTGACCTAAGCAAATCGCAGATCCGTTTAGTTAATTAGCAGCGTGAATCCGTACCGCACCAAAATGTGTTGAAAAAGATACCCTTGATTTGATAATAACTCTGGGGGGAAAATAACAGAAGCATCTACTGGTGCTTATCACCCCAACTGATTGATTTAGCAACAATGTGGAAAATCGTTTGACCATTCAACCATCTCAGTAAAGTCTAAGATGATCCCAGATTTATCCATTGTTTTTTTATAGTTGTTTTTTTTAGTAAGGAAGCCCTGTTCTTTAATCTGGGTTACTGTTTTCTTTGACTGTTGAATAGGTCGTGATAAGGTCACATCTGTTATGAATGTATCTTCAGTTGCAGATGGTCAGTTGCTGATAATTTCACACCTTGTCATCTCTAGTCTGTGTTACAAAGGGCCAGGAGGTGAATAGATGCCCACGGACCACCAGTATGCAGAAATCACAAGTGTGACCAAAGGTAACCAAATAAACCAATGCTTTGCCCTGCTGTCAGTCAAAGGTCTTCCATAGACCTGCAATAAAATTAAATATCAGTCTGTTCTGCTCAGCAAGCACCACTTCTATATATTAACAAAGATCACAGTGAATGAATAAAAATAGAGGAAAACCAGAGTCTCTAAACTAATAAATGCGAAGCTGCTGACTTTTTGCAAAGCTTTGAGGTTCTGGCACAAAATGGGTCACACAAGCTCTGCTGTTTGTGATGTAACTGCAGTCACTTCCAAACATTCCTCTTGTTCTTCTGCTGTAGTTCTGTTACTGAAAGATGTGATTATCTACAATTACACACTAATCTCTGTACATCTTGACATCTGCCTGCCTATATATAACATCCCTTCATATTCAAATACCCACTAACCTAGAAAATGAATGAAATATATGAATCATTTGTGGCTTGAATTGATATACTTTAAACTAAAAACATATCAATAAATAAATATAAAAAGTGCAAGTATCACAGATCTGCAAATATTACTCATTAAGTTTCTTTTAAAGACCAGGTAATATTAACTTAGCTGTTTTGAACTATATTAATGTGGTGTGACACCTCTAGTCTAAATGCATTCTGGTATGTCATATCTTTGTCATTATCTATTAATTTTTATCAAATGGAAAGATACTTTATATACATACACTGCAAATGTCCACATTTAACCTTAAGGTCAAAAGCAATTTGTGGCAGAAAAATAGGACATTAGCATATCATTTCAACAACTACATATCCAGCGACTGCAGACTCAGAGACCCTATCAGAGTTGGTAACTGTGCAGAAGAGGGTGCCACTGTCTTCCCGGTAAATGCATTTTACTTCAAATTTTCAATCAAAACGTTACTGCAGTTGAGCCATTTCTGCCAGATAAAATTAATTCAGCTATATGCATCAGAGTAAGAGCTAAAATCACTCAGGTTGAGAGAAGCATTCTGAGATATGTTGAAAATGTCAATTATCAATCCCAACGATTATGCAAATTGTTTTGAAGGAGACGAGCGAGTTGTTAATACAGCTGGTTGCTTGACATATCTGACGTTCAATCTTGGGTTGACATTTTGAGTCACTCAAAAACTTATTTATGCAAACTCACTTTCCAACTGTCACCTGATGTTAACATCCCACTCTGCACAGCGTCTAAAGTTAAACATTATTAATGTGTCAAATAAACACCTGATAAAAATTGGAAAGTAAGAGACACATTTGTGTTTGTGCACATGTCCATCACTGAAGTTACAGGTATTTGTATGAGTTTTCAAATTACTGAACAGTTACCTAAAAATTCTAATTCTGTTGTTCTGATTGATGTTTTGAAAAATGAAGACAAAAATAAGAAAAAGCAAAGTGTTAACATTCTTTAAACTTTATCCTCTTGCATCCCACAAAAGAATGAATGAACGAACCAGTGATTGGTTGACAATTTATTCAACATTTTTGATGAACGACCCCTCTAACTGACCTTTTAAACATCACCACTGCCAGCAGAGGAAATATTGGTCTTTAGCTTTGCTCTTTAAACTACAGGCCTAATTATGAATGCAAACAGTGACCTCAACAGCTGTTGCAGAAAACTATGAATGAATTAGCATAGTTGTGCAATATTCATTTTCCCTTAAAAAGACCAAAACAGTAGTTGTGTGCTCTGCTATTAAACGGTGTCTAGTTGCAACTACTGTAAGCAAACAAATGATGTCACTGGTGCACCAACCATTAAAAAAAGTTAAGAAAGTCTTTATTAAAGGGTATTTGTTAAGTAGCAGAAAATTAGACCATTAACAAAGGTCAACTGGCCGAGCTTGAACTGGCAAAGATCAAACCTGTAATAAAGAAAAAGGTAGAATAAAATCTACACTTGGCATTTTGTTTCATGTTCAGCTTTCTTTTAAAAAGATTCACCTCTTCAAAAAAATCTGGCTGAACAACAATCCCCCATCTGACCTTTTTTTAGGACCACAACAGTAGCAAAGCTCCCAAAATCTATTCATTAGTGTCAAAAAGTCACTATTACAAAATGTAATAATAATTCTGAACTGCTTGATCCCAGGATGCACCATTCATGCTTGTCACACTCCACAAGTCAGTTCGGCTGCCACCCTACAGACACATTTATTCTTTATATCTACTGTGGACTTACAAACTTCACATGAAACCAGAAAAATCACATTCAGAATTATTGTCATTGTAATTAACATGCTGAAAAGTGGAAGCTTTTCAGAGGCTGCAACAGAAACTGGAGTTATATGATTACCCCATATGTTATGGATTTGAAATCTATATGTATATGAAAACAAAATGCAAATGTTCATTCAGGTCATCATGTGGAGAAAAACATTATTGCAGGCATCTTTAGAAAATAAGCCCACATTGATAGAACAGCTTATATCACTTCCAGCACTCTGATTTGGTAAACTAGCCTGTGACATTTCTAATAAAAGCTCTTTAGGTTGACCTCTCTGTAGACCAGGCTGCAATAAAAAACCTTTCGAAAACCTTATTCTTTTGACCTTAAAATCCCTGACTCAGGGTTATGTTTAGAAGATGCGCAACATCACCATTATCTCCAGACTGGAAATCTGTTTGAACAAAACGGAGTTCTTTCCCAGAGGGGAGCTGCTAACCTCACTGTGAACTTTGAAGATCTCCTCTCTCATGTGATAACTTCTGCTACACTAACACTGAGCGTTATGTCCTTGGCATACATTTCTCTTTGTTTCATTGAAAAATAAAAGGAATGGAAAAGGACATGGTGTTATTCTGTGTCTCGTTTGAAGGTTGCCCCTTCAAATTTCAAAGCGGTATCAAATTTGTTAAACCACAGACGTTACAAAGCAGTTTGATGTATGTTCTCTGTTGTACTTCATCTAATGTTTCATTCCTTTGAGTAACTTGTTGTTTTCTCAAGGCAAAAACCAGATAAAACTGATGTTGTATTGTGTTGTCATGGCTTTCAGTTTTAAGCACCAAAATGACATGACAATGAAACTTAAGCTTATCATGGTGCTCAAGTTTGTGCTTTGACAAATTGTCACACATTTCTTGAAATTTCAAAAATTCGCAACACAAGAACACAAATATTTACCCTTCAGGGACACATTGTTGATACCAACAAACCAGCGTGTGCAGAAAAACAGTGTCTTGTCTGGTGTTTTGAAACCATTCCCCCCATGCAACTGCTATTGAGACATGGAATTGTTTGCCGAAATAAATAAATAATACTTATAATATTTCTAGCAACCTGTAGCCTTGAATACCAAGGTGAACAAACAAAAGAGGATCTTTTTCTACTGGTGCATCTGTCTTCACACACCTTGTATAGTTTTGTAAAGATAACAAAGGGGCTGTGTACAAAAGTACGGTTTTGTATTGTATTGAACAATGAATCGACTAGCTATACACGTCACAACTTTAACAAGACCATACTGAACAAAACAAACACTGTTAACACCGCGTTATATGATGGAACCAATCTGGTGGCAGCTTCGATAGGGAAGGGCTATAACAGGGTGGCCCAATGTGTAAATGTGTTTTAAAGGGACATCCTCTCCTGCCGAGCTGTGTTTGACGAAGGGTTAGTAAATTACAGAGCAATTCAAAGACCTGACGCTACAACCGCATCCATCCAGTCAGCAGACACATGCATTTCTATTGTTCAAAAATAGCAGCCTCCACTATCACTCACACAGTCTGCTGTAGTCAGTTAGGAATTAATTTGAGTCCTGACCCTGAAGCAACTGGACTAGATATGATGACAAATCTCATACAGGGAGCGGCTCACGGCCTGCCCATTTTTTATCTGTCACGCAGTTGTGTCGGCATAGCGGGAACCTCCATAGAAACACAGTGAGGGCATGTAGCCATTTAAACTTTGTTTGCTATTCAGCAACTGTTGAGACAAGGCGAACAAACGCTTTAAACACATTTATCAGCCACAAATTCAAGCCAAACGAGTGCCAACATCTTTCAAGTAGCCTTTCATTGGTACATCAAAGCAACGAGTAACAGAATGAAATTATTTTACTGTAATATTGTTTTAATACTGTTTAATATTGAATTAACTTGTTCTCCCCTTAGATGTTTTCAATTATTAACAGGGAGGATCAGAGCTGCTTACAGAGATTAAAGTTTACAGTGTTGTTTTTTTTATAGAGTTATGATGAAAAGAACATGGAGGCAACGGCCAAGGCAAACAAGAGTTGTTTTCATTATTAATTTTTCGATTGACCAAGCAGCATTTAAAGTCACTTGTAAAGTACGAACTCTGTTTGATCGTCAAACAGCAACGCTGGCTCAACCAACGGCGTGCGCCGGGGATGGTACTGTCTGTTTCTCAACCAATGACAGATGGAGGAGCGTTTGGGAAACCAGGCTAAAAATAATACACATGAAGTGCATTACTAAAATGATAGGCTAATGATGGAAGTGTTGGTGTTTACATACACGCACAGTTTCCCTCCTTCAAACTTTCTGAACGCAGGGCTTCAGTTTGCTCATTAAGTGACTGTTGAAACTTGCACTTCTTTCAACAACTTTTACGCTTATCTAAGGATTCTAAAAGTTTTCCTCCTCTGTACAATTCCATGTGGAAACACATATGAACTATATTTTTAGCAATTAGCATCATCTTTAAAGACAGCAGTGTTTCGTAATAAGACATGTGTCATGACCTCTATTTGTTGTAAATAAAAATAGCAAAATAATTTCACTGTCATAAGGACACAAAAACACATTTTTTAAAATTGGAAAATGCAGCTCTTTATCTGCTACTCTACAGGCTAAAAAGGTTGGTTTTGGACCTCTAATATTGTACTGGAGGTACAGCTTCTGCCTCTCATGAAAATGAAGAAAGCTACCAAATGTAGGAGAAAAAAAAGAGCAGGACAACACAAATTGATGTGAGCACAGCTGTTTCTCACTGAAAACAATAGCCATAACTGGAGTAACCATAACTAGATCCAGCCAGCCTCTGCCATTTTACCTCTGCTGTCCAATCTCAACATGCTTTAATGATTGATGGATGTTTGGTTACAAGAAGCCTCTCCAATATGTGTTCACAGAAGTGTTTACATGGTCTTATTGTGAAACCCTGTGACTGGTGCTGAAATAGAAAGGAAAAATAAATGAAACATATATGAACTCAGCCTTTAGGAGACAAATTGTAGATACAGTGCAGAATAGCCATTTAGAACATGTGGAATAAAGCACAAGTTTTTCTCTCTTTGACTAAATCTCTCTCTGTTTAAAAAAGATGTCACAGACATAATGTGTTTAAAGGGATAGTTCACACAAAAATAAAAATTCTCCCATCATTTGACACATTCCAAACCTCTGTGACTTTTCTGAGGAACACAAAAGATATTTTGAAGCACTTGAGTAACCAAATAACAGTGGCACCGTTTGACTTACATTTCATGGGCACCTACCACTAAGCCTTTTCTCAAAATATCATCTTTTGTGTTCCACAGAACGAAAAAAGTTATTCATTTGGAATGACACAAAGGTGAGTAAATGATGAAAAATGTTTCATTTTTGGGTGAACTGTCCCTTTAAGATTGCCAGTACCGTTGTTATCCCCCATTTAAATTCACATAAACTGCTAAACTCATATAGAAGAAAAACCACGTCTATGTAACCACGTCCGAGACTAAGTCTGGGTCAGCTGTCATTGTAAATTAAAACACAAACAGCTGTATTATTCACAGTCACAAGAATATTACACATCACTTGCTTTTTAAGATATATAATATCTAATTAGTGCAAAATGTACAAGTTAGAACAAACCTAAATGCATTTCTGTATTTGTAGGTGTGTAATTGCTCAAACTGCTGAGGTGACTTTTCTAATTAGTCCTCGTTGGTTATAATTGGACTCATTGTGCTGAGCAGTAATTATGAGCTGATATCATGCATTTTAATGCAGGAGATTCAAAGCAATTTTTGTTTTGCATGGTACAGAATTGACTTACTATTCCCGAAAGAACATTTCAAGGCAATAATTAAGATGCCTTGTATGTCAACTGATTGTATTTTGTTTGACCTTGTCTCATTAGTAAGCACAATTCAGATTAAAACAGTTTGTTTACTGATTGTGTAACTACACAAGGTGTTAAGAAAAAAATAATATGGGAGAAAATAAAATTTTTGGTCCCTAATTCGTGATTGCAGGGAAATGACACTAAAAAACATGGATAAGACGATCTTTCTTCATTCTACCTTACAAAAAAAAGAAAAAAATCCAAGATTCATGTTGATTTATATGCACAGCTGACACTGTGTTAACCAGGAACTACACAATTACATGCAACCGCAACTCATTTTTCTGTTCACATTGATTGCGAAAAAGATAGAAAAAGACATCATTGTCAACATATCAGAAACACAACACAATGTGTTGATTGTAGCTTTCACAGCAGAACAGAAACTCAGATTAACATGAGATGTTCATCTGTGAGCATGGCACACGTCTACAGATGGTAATCATAAAGAACTGATTGATTCTGGTTCCAGACTGTACATCATTATTATGCCCCATTTCATTATTCATTTAGTATTTAAAGAATACTTTGTAACAACAAAACATGTTTCCAATGTGTTACCAAAACGCAATATGTTTTGGTGTTTGATTACTACTTTAGTGTACAAACTACTGGTTAATTCAATTATTATTATGACTTAATTCTGTTCTGAAGGCCTTCAGTCTTTACAGATTGTTAGTTACTCAGACCGCGTTACTCAGACTGAGTCACCGATTCAAACCGAAAACTTGAGTTGGAGACTGAGCCAATAATAGTAGCCAATCCTACACCAGAGAATATTTTGCAGGGTAAAAGCACCAAATTTATCAACATTTTTTAAACCACAGGTATTAATAATGCCAACTTGAGCTGTGACAATGAAAATGAACTATAGATACTCACCAAGCTCACCTTAAATAAAACATATTAAATATCATAAGACAAACTGAAAAACAGACCATTTTTAAGAGTTTCTCCTGTGGTGTTGTTCAGAGAAGATTAGTTGTTTAGCAAATAACCTGTTGAAAGAAACTCCAAGCCCAACAACGCAATATTCTCTGGAAAAGTGACTTTCATTTATATTAGGCTTGACAAATTGGAAAGAGCTTGACGGGCTCCCTTGATCTTCATTGACTTTCATCAAAGGTTGCGGGCGGCAGTGTAAGACTGGGGATTACTGTGGAGTGTTTGGAGGCTTTGGTCTTAAATTAGTCATGGCTTAGAAGGCAACGATTCTTCCACTGATTTTAAAGTTCACTTGCTTTACATCCACAGAACATTAAAATGCTTTAAAACAATACATCACATAGGAACACATGCAGTTTTTGGTGCATGCCTTGTGCTTGAACAAACAGCCAATAGGCAAGACTGCAAACTGAAAAACAAAATTTCATTAGCAAAACATTGATGGCTAAATACTACAGTATGTAAGTCACAATATTTGAAGCCATCCTGAGAGAAAAATTCGATATATATTAGTAAGTTGGAGCCGAAACACAAATTTGGGAGCACGGTTTAGAAGCTTTGATGTAGGAAATAATGAAACGTTAAATGCACAGTACTCCTCTCTTCTTAAATTCAATGCAAAGAGGAAGAAGCAAGCAAAAATAACATATTGACAAAAATCAACTGTTCTCTTTCAGTATGAGCGATGTTGCTTTCACACTGTGCAGAAATGCACTATTGATCAGCCTGCTACATTTACCATCATTTTTCTACCTCAGCACACTGCGGACAGAAATCACTCTCGTTTCCAGACCCACTTAACTTGCCCTTTTGAAGGAGAACAGGGTAAGCAAACAGCATGCGCTGTACGGACCGCACTGGCCCGACTCGAAACTGCCGCCCACCCTAATGGAGGGTGTTTGACCACTAGTGCATGCAATTGGTTCCTTCATTCATTAGCTGCATAAGAAATGTGTGACTACAACACAGGCAATAAATTGGATGTGAACAACAAAAGCATGATAATGGGAGGAATATTGGGCTATTTTGACAAAGAAATGCAGTTTTTATTGGTTCTTTCTCTTTAAAGTAAAGAAAAATAACCCATTTCGTACTGTATATTGGTCAACTATAAACAGGGCCATAAATGTTGATGACTGAGATTCAACATAATTGCTGTTCAATATGAAAATTAAGCATTCAACAAGCTCTACAGAATGTCTACGTCAAACTACATCACTGTAGCATCCATAACTTTTCTTTATAAAGCATGAATCTTGTTGCACTAATTAGCAGTTATACCTTCTGGTTTCGAGACATTCTGCATAGCTGTGAATTATAAGGTAGAGTTATTTCACCCTTAACTTAATGTAATATCACACTTCAGGTCTGCTTCCCCCACACGGGCAAGAAAACGCCTCTCATTTTCACTTCCTCACGGCAGAACACAGCCCCTCCGCTCCAGCATGACATCCACACTAATAAGAGAAATCTGTCCTCACTGGAGCATGAGCTGCGGCGGCCGCAGGAAGAGCAGATACAGACCTTATCATGAAAAAATAATCCCTGGCTAACTACAGCAAGAACCCGGTAGAATTGCACCTTCGCTGCAGACAGCTGGCGAGATTACCAGAGAGACCACAGATCTTTCCAAAACCATCTCATCCAATCAGACCGCAGAGTTTGATGCAACAGGGGGACGGCAGAAGCGCGTTCGAGTCTCTGCAAACAGGCCGGTATCTTGCTGCTGGGCTGGGACACGTTCCACAGATCATCCATGTGTAATTTTTGCTGAATAGTCTAATGATTTGGAGATCAGTTCTTGTGGATAGAATTTAGATGCAGCCCGTGAGTTAAGGGGAAATGTAGGTTCAGATATTCATCAGAGGCTTAACATAAAAACTCAATATGATCCTTCATGTTTATTGGCTTGAGGACGTGACTTAATGCATCTTATTCTGTTTACTGCTCACCAGACCAAGTCGCTCATCACCGAGCACCACTTTTATTTATCCTTCAGGGTATTTGGATTTTCAGATTGTGAAGTTGTTTATAGTGAGGCATTACATTTGAATCAGAATGGAGGTGTCACAACAAATTGAGTCGGATTAGACATGTCCTCATTTAACTTCTATAAAACATGTCTGTTTAAGTGTGAAATGCTGAAATAGCCCTTTTGTCATCGAGCATCTATAGGATCACATTCCCCACGCCTGCCTTCATTCAGTTTGTGAAACTTGTAGACTTTGAAGAAATGTCTCCAGCACACTTTTAAATAAATGTTTGATGAGTGCTGCCACAAAATGAGAGATCTAAAAGAATAATAGAGAGAAGAGACCTCATAAGGAGTAAATGAGAATACTGATAATTAAAAATATTAGCACCTGGGCCACATTTTTAATGGAAGCCAATCAAATAAATTAAATACAAAGTGTGTGTATCCCAATATAATACTGTTTTAAGAGGCTCAGAAAGACATTTTGACACTAAAGTCACACTGGAAATGTATAAATGTCATTGCATTACACAACAAATAAATGTATTGAAAACAATTTTGCTTTCCAAGTTAGAAGGTTACACTTGGTTACAATTATTTGAACATGCAGAAATAACACAATCGTTGTTTAAAAGCAGAAAATGTTCAACTGTCGTTGAACGACAACGTATTAGAATAACTTAAGATATTTAATAATTTATATATCCCATGAAACGGGAACCAGTTCCTTTTTTATAATTATACTAAATATTTTAAAATGCTTGGGAGTAATAAATTTTTTTTTGCTGTACCTGTTGCTTGAAGTCATTTGCAGGGTTTTTTGACACGCCAATGGAAATAACATTTATTTATTTATTTTTGGTGATGACCACATTTACACATTTTGAAATTAAAAAGGGTCGGCTTGAGCCCCCGCAGCCCTCCACTGTGCAGGCTATTGGATTAAACAAGAAACAAGAAAAGTTCATACAAATAAAGTTTTCCAGAAATATCGCACTTTTAGCTTTCCAAAAACATTCATTTTTCAAAATACAGAGAGTCAGTAAAACACCTGGCCATGCTTTTTCATTTGAATGTCAACAAGGTTTTTGGAGATCAATGAAAATGTTGAGTTGTAAAGCCAAATGCCTCTGCATTGATCACGGTACAGAACAAAAGCGCAAAACAGCTATTCTTCAATCTACTATTAAAGGCTTTTAAATACAAGATGAACTGCCCCAGTATTGTGAAATGTTCCCTGTGATGTTATCTACCAGTCAATATGTTTACTACAGAGGTGGCTTTGAATCCAGATAAGATGTCTGTATCTGAATCCGGTGACCCACCAACTGTTTGCTGTTTAATCACAACAACTCAAGGTCACGCAGACTTATTGCTATGTTCCAAACTTTGGAGAAAGATTCCACTACAAATGAATCGTCTCAGCCTTTAATGTACTTTGCAACAGAGAACTCATAGTCTAACCTGTACAGAAAACACTTTAAAGTTCACGCACGCAACAAAAACATCAATTATGCTTTCAGACACACACAAACAGTGCCTTTTGTAAACTAAAGCTCACATGCACATTAAAAGGATGAATCAAGAGAAGCCATCAAAATAAGAGGTTGTCAAGACTTGCTTTATTTCACACAGCTCTGTTGCCTTTGTTCTGAGACAGAGAAGGTGGTCTCAGAAATGCACATTTGTACGTGATATGCAGTGACCTCTTTTTGCTTATGCTCTCACAGCGTATTTTGATTCGACACAAGCTTTTTTTTCCAGAAGAAAATATTTAGCTCAAGTGATGACTCATCAACCTATTCACTAAGCTGACAGGAGAAAGCACCAACCCCTCTCTCTCTCTCTCTCTCTCTCCAAATCGTTTGGTTGGTATTCATGGCTCTGGAATTGGTGGAAAACCAGGCAGTGCTGAAATGACACCTCCGTAGCTTAGGATGTTCTGTAAGCCTCTTCCAGGGACGATCCTGGCGCATCCCAGCAGCCCTCTCTCATCAGAAACACGAGCGTGTGCCACAGATAAGTCATGCTCCTCAGCGATTATGTCGTAAACACAGCTTCTCCCCTCAGCTGCCGGGCTCCTCTGCCTCCTCTCCTCCCGGTTTCTATGCCGTGGGTCTCTCTGCTTCCATACAGATTTTAATTGCTTGGCAATAAAAAAAGAAGGAACCGGCAGCTGAGACTCGCTCGCCAAGCCTACGTGGATACCGAGACTGCCGGGAGGCAAGCGAGCCCTCAATAAAAGATCACGCATTAGAACCGATTTCCACATAAACCAAACGGACAGTTTGATGCGAAACACTTCTAAGTTAAAGACTGTCAATGCTTTCAAGTTAAATTTGTGGCTTTAAAAGTTCAAATACTGAAGTAGAACCTTTACCCTTACACCCTTTACCATTAGTGCCTACAAATTTGCCAGCACATTCAGGACAGTTATTTCAGTAAAAGTCTCACTCTTACCCACAATTCACTGGGCTGTTCCTCTTTAATTTGGAAACTCTAGGACCTGGTAAGTTCAGCCAAATCAAACACCAACGTTCCTAATATTTATTCACCAAGCGCACAAGCGCATTTTTCAACTAGATAGCGGCTCCCCTGCTGCTGATCTGCATCGGTTAAGGGCACAGACATAAGTGCAGAACACCCGCCCCAGGTGATCTCACTATCAATAAAGCAGCCAAAATATTTACCTGCCAGACTCCTTTACCAACTCCAGAAAGGCAATTGTGGATATAAGAAACACCTTCTGTTCCAGCCTAGTGTTTTTCATGCAAAGACTTATGGGATATTTTCAGACAATGGTGTTAATGGCAAATTAATAGCATGCTGTGGGGAGGCCTGTACATCTCCTTTCAGGCTTAGCACTGAGAATTAAGCCAGAAATTAAAATCCAAAGTATGCAAACTGATGTAAGCTATACAGCTAGAGGAGCTTGACATAATCAGCCATGTTTTTGACGTTCATTTTGATCACCTGGGTCTGATTTGTATTTAAGCCACTTGTAATTAAGGCAATTGTATTATCATTAGTATTTGATCTTAATCCAAGTACAGCACTGAAGTAAGTTGACAGCATAAAAGATTTAACCTTTATTTAGATATACTAGACTTAACAAGAATGTTTAAACTCTAAAGCACAAAAGACAGAGAGAGAGAGAGAGAGAGAGAGTTAAGGCATTAACTCTAAATACTAGCATGTTTTACATTTCACTTGTTATTTCTTAATATAAAAAGTGAAAGAAGTTGAAATCATAAATACGTATTTAAGTGACCAAAAGAAATACATGATAGCCAATAGAAACATAAGTGTCCAGAATGAATGTCTCAAATTCACACATTCACTTCTTATAGAACAGATAACAAGTGAGATCTCAGTCATTTCTCTCAAGACAGCATTAGCATTAACTGGAAAGCAAATGGTGACTTTTGCTTAAAGGTCAAATGTATCTTTTCTGCACCACTAGCCAACACTGAAATGGATCTGGAAAAAATAATGATGTGCACATTAAACTGGGTTACATTTAACGTTACTTTACATGCCTTCTGTGATTTTTCTCAGACCACAGTAATCTCTAGAAAAGATCTCAATAATGTCAAAAAAAATTTAATATGAAACATTTATCATCAAATTATGCGAGATGCTATTACATACATTCATTTAATAGTCGTTTGTCGCCAGGAGTTTTGTAGATTTCCTTTTGTGCTCAAAGAGACAAAGTTGATACCTAAATGAAACAAATGAGAATTCAATTAAGCCTGCTGAGTGATTAAAAGAGCAACTGAGGATTAACATTTCCCCTGAGTTACTTTAGCAGATTTAATCCCAAACACAAGCAACCGCTAAAGCTTTTGTGATCATTACTAGCGAGGCCCCGTGTACATTAAATGGTACTTTTCATCAGCAAAGTTACAACGTCCAGGCCCTCAATTAGTCAAAGTAACTTTCTTAAACAGCAAAGCAGCTCAGATCCCCGTGCGGAWAAAGACAAGCTCTCGCAGRAAAGTTTACATCAATCCGGCATATCGCTTGGGAAGCTCATCCATGTAGAAAACAACATGGAGTTGCGTGCTTTTACACAACTGATGTGCCAGACAGCCCCTCTCTCCTCAGCTGAGCGGAGATGATAGCTGAACGTCATCTCTACACGTTATTCCTGTCAGCATCTTACCCGCAAGCCGCACGTTCTCCCATCAGGATACCTGCGGAGGGATCCGCCCCCCACCCTCTGCTAACCTGAGTGTCATCGGAATCGTTAGTGTCTGGATTAAGAATATTAATGAAGTGAGAAGAGTGTGGAAAACAGAGAGCTCCAGGTGTCTCTCGTCACCTGCTCGCTTTCATTAGGTGAGATCATTCCAGAACCATACCTTTCTGATCCCTCCAGGGATTAGACAACACCTGTCATGTTTCATGATTTTTCCCTCGGCTCAAGTCATTTTGAGGAACCCGGGGTAAAAAGGGAGCAATTTCGCTAGACAACGGCGATACGTACAACTGTCACTGCCCAGATTATGTGTGAGCTGTCTGGGGATGAAAGGTTCTTTCACATCAAACTTACAATGCATGAGGTTCTCAGCCTCGGGCTTGTGAATACACATTTCTGAAGCTACACATGACTTCAGAGGCTTCAGAGAGACCTGGTCTGTGATGTAAACACTTAAAATAAATACGGAAAATGTCTAATTTTCTGCCAGGACATTATTTGTTAATTTTACAGCATATCAGTTAACCATAAACCACAACACAATGCAGTGCAAAATTCAAAATACAGGTAAAACAGCTAGAAATAATCAAAATGGAAAACACCTTAATGTTAATAAAGTACATTGTGCCCTATTTTTATTGATTTTTTTTGTGTAGAATTACAATTTTACAATACAATACAATTTTGAAAAACAAAAATGTATATTTATTACTATTCCAAGTGAGCAACCTTACCAAAAACATGAAAAACACTTTGTGACATCACAGTGACTAATAGACTTTCAGCCAATTTGATGTCAGAAGTCTGTCAGCCATTGTGATGTCACAATGTGGAACCAAAAAACGAGTCCATGGAGGAGCTTCTGTCTAAATGTGTACTGATAAAATCTAGATATTGTCAAAATTCTTGCCAGACTGATTTAAAAACAGTCCAAGTCCAAGAGCACAAAATCAAATGTGAATCTAAACTGTGAATCCAGATATTTCATGTTGATGTTTTAATGATTGTTTGTGACTGTATGTTTAAGCAGGGATGACTTTATTTAGCAGTTACAGATATTTTCCAGCACACATATCTTCATTTAATATTCTCCCTCATGAACAGTAACTCACGGCACACCTGCACGGCCCACGAGGGAAGTTATTATTTACATCTGTTGTCGAGTGTAAATAAACACATCACTCCAGAGTCACAGAAATAATGCTACCAAACTAGAATAAACACTCTGAAGTCTGCACAACACAAACAGCGCATAAAGCAAGTATAGCTTTCTTTCTATTGTGCTGCGTGATTCTAGAACTCTAGAAGTTGATTCTAGAATGAAAATTCTAAAACTCCTGAAAAATGGTCTGTGGTCGATTGGCGAAACATTTCAAACTCCAGCAAAGTCAGTTCTTAATGATCAGAATGTTTTTTTAGTACAGAGATCAAACCAGCCAGCCTCAGATTAATTTTATTATCATTATTCATTTACTGTTTATTTCACCATTCACGACTATAACAGTAACCTAACTGTACATTGAACATGTAGCATAACCCTAAATGCTGGGGCCATAAAAATCTTTAACTTACTTAAAAAATCCTTTACTTAATATATAGAAAGCAATGCGGCCTGACAAAAGGGCTCACAAACCATTTAATCTACTAAACCATTGTTCTTCCCTACATCATATCTCAGATCTTTTGACAAAGCCGCTATTTTGTAACTGGAAATTTGCTCATTAAAAAGTCATTTTAAGTTCCTTTAGAAAGTTTAGAATCTGACTGTGTTCAAAGAGTTAGAAAAATGTTGTGATTTTTGCCATCAGAGACAGAAAACTGATTATACAGGCAAAATTGTGTAGCTCCTCAGGCAACAGGCAGATCTGTCTCACACAGCACAGGAATCACTGCTCAGACTGTTCTCAGAATTTAGCAAAGATATCCACGACCTCTCCTACAGGGAAATGCGGAGAAGAAAAGATCACAAAATTAGATCTGTTTATATCTCAATTGTTTCTGGTAAACAGAAATTGGATTGAATGGAAAACAAATGGAGACATTTGCTGAAGTTGCATGTTTTTTTTCCTAGAAATGGACCCAAGATAACAATGTCTGAAATTGAGATAAAAAATCTGAGATTTTAATGTGACCTCAGTTTTTTTTCAAAACCAGGGTTTAACAATTCAGATGAAAAATGCAGCTCTATAATTTTACTGTTTAAGGCTTTTCACACTTGAGCTTGTAAACCCAGGATAAAAACAATCCTGGGTTATCTTGTTAAATGTTTTAAAGTGTTTACTTTACCCTTAATTAATAATTTGTTCTGTCTGTTCAGGTGTCATGATTTTACACTGAATGTTTGTAAACCCTGATGTTAACATTCTTATTTGCATATTAATGAGATCAACACTGTTGACAAATATAGCTTGTGACGGGCACACAGTCTGTTTAAAAAACTGCTTGTCCATCTGTAAAAAATGGCAGTGTTTGCTGTACTGTAAGTGGTTTCGAGCCATAATAAACATGCAAAAACAAATGATTAAATAAATATTCTTTGAAACAGGCTTTGAAAAAGGGTAACAGTGTGAAAAGCCCTATTGTCAACA
>JAZGTK010003315.1:14593-27829 GCA_036877625.1 Ambastaia sidthimunki | reverse complement strand
AGAGCACATGGCAAGCTGTCAAAACAAAGCCATGTGCTCAAACAAACACAAGGACAACAGACACAGACAAAACCTGGGTTGGTCAGACCGAGGTCCTGACACACATAATGTTAAAAATACTATTCTGTTGTGTCATGAAATGTAGTTGTAAGAGTTGTTTAGGTGCAAATGTGGTTGTTTAGGCTTCAAATCTGTAGTCAATTTTTAAAAGCAGCGCCTATTTTAAAATGAAAACATAAAGAAGCAGCGTTGTGTTTCATATTTTTAAATGAAAATGAAGGCATCAAGTAGGGGAGAGTGGGGAGGGTTGCAACAGTTGCAGTATGACTTATTCCTCCAAACAAAAATGAGCTAGAGTGATGACACTAATACTGCATATGTTTAGTTAACCCCTCCCCTTATCTAAAAGAAATCTGGCATATGTGACCATTCCTTCAGGTAAAAACTAACTTTGGGGTAAAAAAAGTATTTTTTTTTAATATTCACAATATTTCTCATACTTTCTAAACTGTTTTTGTGAAGCATTATTCATTCATATCATTTAAATCAGTGTTTTTTTAGCTCCTAATAGGCATAGCCATCAAGTGTTAAAGATATTGTTTCTAGCTAGAACAGCAAGTTTCATCCTGGTTGACAGTATGGGGACAGTTGCAACAGTCCCTTATCACAACATTGATGCAATAAAGCTTGTCAAAGAAGAGGACTTCTGCATTGTTTGTTTGAAGAGTTACTTGAGACCAAGAGAGGTTTGGTTCAGTGCTGGTAATACACAGGATGGGGGAGTAAATTATACTTGCCACAACTGTGAGTCTGATGTGGACTAATTTCTTTCTCTCTTAAACCTCTCTTTCACATGCATACACTACCTTACACAAACAGATACATGCACACACATACACAGTTCAGTTCAGGAGTTCACAGAAGTAGTTTAGTAAAATCTTGATTTTCATAAAAATATTTTGTTGTTCCAATTTTTTGTAGGCCTATAAATAACTAAAACGTTGTTGTTACATATTGTTTTACTAGTCTTTGTCATTATACAGCCAATTTAACAATGTAACCACTTAACATTTTGTATGTTCACAAATAATATAAGGAAATTGCAATATGATGTTATATAATGTTTTTTATTATTGAATTTTAATGAATGTTGCAACTGTCCCTGTGGACTGTTGCAACCGTCCCCTGCTAGGGGTCAGTTGCAATGCTTGACTTTGTCTGTTTAAAGTTTAAATTGTACATATATTATCATATGTACACGTTACAGCAATGTTGGTGGGTCTCTGAGAAACTGAAGGAAATATAAAAAGTGTTGCAACCGTCTCCACTCTCCCCTACTCTGCTGCTCCAAAACTGCGACCTCCCATCTTCCTGCAGTTCAAACTCCCGAACTACCAAAGACGCATAAGAAATGACTAATGTCCCTTCATAGCGTCCCTTTGTAAGTCGCTTTGTATAAAACTGTCTGCTAAAAGAATGAATGTAAACGCAAAGAGTATTATATCAGAGTGCATATGTTGAACCCAAGATCACCTTAAACTGGATGATGTTCACTGCTGCACACCCAGCTTTTACACAAACCACACAAAGCCAAATTCTAATGTCAGACTTGGATCCACACCAAAAGCTGTATTGTATATACATGCATAAGTGTGTTTGAGATGCTAACATATTGTCACTTTCTAAGAAGGTATTTATAGGTAGAGCGATACATTCCACAAATTACTAATATTTGTTAGTGTTTAGCCGCTTAAGGAACATTCTACAATACCCAGAATCAGTGAAGCCTTTATAGCATTATGGCTTTATGCAAAGTGTTCTAAGAAGCTGTTGAGATAATCGTTGTAGTCAGTTTGTAAAATAATGCACATGAAGCCCTCAAGCAGTACTTCTTCACAAAGCTCTTGCTCCACACACAATAACCTAATTGACAACAGATTCTCTGTCAGATAATGGTGTGGCATGAGGAAAAAATTAACTATGGACAGAGGAGTTGGAGGGAAATGTTACAGTATTTTCTTAATTAGATAATTTGTGTATGTGTGGTAAAAGTAAATGGGAAACCAGCATGTCTAAAATAGCCCATGAATAGCCCATGATCATTTGAGTGCTGCACCTACATACACTGAGAAAATGCCTCTGTTGTGCTGTTAACCAGTAGCACACTCAGTTCATGTGCATTAACTCCAGACTCTTTTGAACCTGTAATCATCAGTCTGAACAGGTTAATCATTCAAAACTCATTGCAGCAAGGTCAAATTAAAATGCAAAGGCCGTGCTGTGTGTGTGAGAGAGAAAACAGAGAACTTGACAAAATTACATTTCTTTCTCCACTTACACATAGCTTTCTGTTAGCATGGTGAATTTTAGCATGTCACACACACTGATGTGTTTGATCTGCCTATGTTTTAACTATGGAAGAAAGTCACAAAAATGCACAGCTGGTAATATTTGCTCTGTTTGTATGTAACTTTTATTAGAGGCAAAAATTGTTGCGCAATGATGTCACAGTGATTTCACAGTGCTCATTTTCAAACATTATAATTAAGATTTAGGTTTTATCTTGTTTCACCAAACTGCATATCAGCAAAACGTTTGTTTACAGATTGTTGACTCGATACATGTAAACTTCATATTAATTCAATTCAAATGTATTTTTATAGTGCTTTTCACATTCTGCATTGTTGCAGGAAATACTTTTTAGAATAAATAATTGAGACATATTGTCACAATCAAACTTCAAAGTCCAGTTGTGAGTGAAAAAATAGAAACGTTTATTGAGCAAAGATCAGAAGTGTAAGCAGACAAAGATGGTAGTGATGGCACTGACTGCAACAGAAGAACAAATCCAAGTTCCCAGCACAGCAAGGCCACAGGAATTCTCCGAGAGAAGATAATCCACCTAGGGTGAAGGATTATATAAAAGGAGCAGACCAGACCAGGGCATAGGCAAAAGCAATGACAGAGCATAAGCAAACAACGATCTGACAACAGCTACACAAACAGTGAGGCAGATATATGGCACTATGACTTTGACTCACAGTAGCCACCTCTATGTCATCAGTCCCTAGGACAAAACACAGCTTAAATTTGAACAAATCACTTAATTTATGCAGTAGATATAAGCCACTTCCTGCTTCCATTTATTGCCATTAATTTATTGCCTCGCCATGGCAAAACTATTTGAGATATCACAAATCCCTTTGCAATTTAGCATCTTCAATGTGTTGGCATATTATTTGCCAAATTTTTTGACAATCCCATAAATTCCCTAGGAGAAGTATTTAAAAATTTAAAGCCTGGAATTTACAAAATATCTAATTCACATTCATTTCAAAATTGCAGACTTCCTGTTAGGCAGAGCTAATAAATGTATTTTTGAAAGTTGTCTGGCTTGATGAGAACAATGTATGTACCAAGTTTGGTGCCCATTGATAAAACGAACCCCATCACTTTAGTCAAAAGAGGGCGCTACAGAGCCCCCCCCTTAACTTCTGCCTAGTAGCTGACCAGTATGATGTGTGTGCCAAAGTGTATGCCATTTCAAGCATGTTAAAAGCCTCAACTACACCTGAATGTAGTTTTAAAGGTTGATATACTACCATGGCAACATAATTTAAGATATCACAAATCATTCTAGAAATGTACATCACCTATGTCCCTACATTATTCCTACCAAGTCTGAAGTGACTTGTCTAAATGCAAGTTTACTATTTTAAAGTTTGTTTTAAGTGACACACTTCCTGTTGCCAGTTGGTGGCATTATGACCGTGACTCACAGTAGTCATATCAATGTCATCAGCCCTCCACAACAAACATATTTGCTAAGTTTGATGTAAACCTGTCAATGCATGCTGTAGATATTAAAAACATTGTTTCCCATTTTTGCCATAATTTTACTGTCTTACCATGGCAATGCAGTTACGGATATCACAAATCCCTTTACAATTTTGAATTTTAAAAATTTTGGCATGATGCTTACCAAGTTTGTTGACAATCACATAAAATCCCTTGGAGGAGTATTTAAAAGTTCACAATGTGCTTTTCAGAAAATCCAAAATGGCTGACTTTCTGTTGGGCAGAGCTAATGGGTGTCAGCGTGAGAGTTGTTTGGGTTGACATGCCCACTACAAATTTTGTACAAGTGTGTGCAAGTATGTTTGGTGAGAAGGCACAATTATTAGAAAATAAAAGAAATTCAAGATGACTGTCAATCTCCCTTGGACTGGGGCTCCATGCAAGATCTCGCTCGTGAATCATCAATGATTCTGAGAAAGCTGAGGGATCAGCCTAGAACTACATGGGAGGACCTGGTCAATGACCTGAAGAGAGCTGGGACCACAGTCTTATCGGTTACCATTAGTAACACACTATACCGTCATGGATTAAAATCTTGCAGCACGCGCAAGTTCCCCCTGCTGAAGCCAACACATGTCCAGGCCCGTCTGAAGTTTGCCAAAGACCACCTGGATGATCCAGAGGAGGCATGGGATAAGGTCATGTGGTTAGATGAGACCAAAATATAACTTTTTGGTATAAACTCCACTCGCCATGTTTGGAGGAAGAAGAAGGATGAGTACAATCCCAAGAACACCATCCCAACTGTGAAGCATGGGGGTGGAAATATCATGCTTTGGGGGTGCTTTTCTGCAAAGGGGACAGGACAACTGCACCGTATTGAGGAGAGGATGAATAGGGCCATGTATCGCAAGATTTTGGGCAACAACCTCCTTCCCTCAGTAAGAGCATTGAAGATGGGTCGTGGCTGGGTCTTCCAGCATGACAATGACCCCAAACACACAGCCAGGGCAACTAAGGAGTGGCTCCGTAAGAAGCATTTTAAGGTACTGGAGTGGCCTAGCCAGTCTCCAGACCTGAACCCATTAGAAAATCTATGGAAAGAGCTGAAACTCTGTGTTGCCCAGTGACAGCCCCAAAACCTGAAAGATCTGGAGAAGACCTGTATGAAGGAGTGGACCGAAATCCCTGCTGCAGTGTGTGCAAACCTGGTCAAGAACTACAGGAAACGTCTGACCTCTATAATTGTAAACAAAGGTTTCTGTACCAAATATTAAGTTCTATTATTGTATTGTATCAAATATTTATTTTATGCAATAAAATGGAAATTAATTATTTAAAAATCATACAATGTGATATTCTGGATTTTTTTTTAGATTCTGTCTCTCACAGTTGAGGTGTACCTACGATGAAAATTACAGATCTCTCTATTCTTTGTAAGTGGGAAAACTTGACAAATCGGCAGTGTATCAAATACTTATTTGCCCTACTATAAGCTACTCCCTACGACACTCATGCAGAGCTGTGACGTCACAAAATTTATTCCAGTGTTAAGTCTATGGAATTTTACCCATTACCCATTTTTGTGCACCCACAAAATACATCATAAATCCAATCATTTATAAAAATCATACCATACCTCTCCCCAATAAGCCAGTCAAATTACCCCTCATTCATGGGTTTACAACAAATGATGCAGGATACAACAATTTTTGTCCAGAAAAAGAAGTATGCAAAAGGGTAATAGTGCTGCTTTGCTTCAAAAGCACCACTAAAATATATTTTTGTCCCAGTATTTAAAAATTCACTATATGAAGTTACAGTCCGTTATTGTGTGCATGTGTGTGGGGTGTGGAGGCAGCAAGGTCATCAGAGAGGTGCACATCAAAGAATTTGATGCTCCTGACTCTTTCCACAACAGCACCATGGATGTGTAAGGGGGCATGGCTATCCTCTTTCATCCTTTAGTCCACGATCATTTGGTTTTGTTAATGCTGAGACAACTGTTGCTATCCCTGCGCCACTATGATAACAGTCTCATCTCAGTAGGCTGTCTCATTTCCATTTGTGATGCCCAGGATAAACTTAAACATGATATCTGAGTGTGTGAACATAGAGAACTGAAGGTGGCTAATAATGCAAACTAGTGGCGCTTCTGTGCTCAGAGTCAATGTGGAGATGTTTTCAGTTCTCACCACTTGGCATCTGTTTATCAGAAAATCCAACATTCCAACAATTCCAACAGAAAATCCAACAATTGCATGAGTGAATGTTCAGTCCTAAGTCCTTGAGCTTTTTGATGAGTTTGGCTGGGATAATGATGTTATGACAGGGCTGTAGTCAAACAGCATTCTTACTTAGGTGTAGGGCTGCCACCAACTAAGGATTTTCCTGTTCGACTGGTAGTTGTTCATTCAAGCCATTAGTCAAGTAGTCGCACATTTATGATATTAATTTAATTACATAAATATGTATTGGGGAGGGGATTATTAGATAATGGTTTCATGGGATTTCAGGGATAGAAATGTAGAACAATGGTAGTAATATTAAATATAACATTACAGAGAAATACTACATAATAATGAGCCCTAAAAATATACATTTAACACATGCATAAATCGATCTGTGTAAACCGGTAAAATGACTATAAGTGCAAGAATGAACTATGAATGTGAGAACAAAATACAAAGCCTGTACATTATATTAAAAAAAGAACTAAAGGATAAAGCAGCACTACATCATTATAAAGTCTTGTAAAGTATTTAATTAATCTTTTAATTTGGTTTTAATGGATTAAGCCACATAAAACGTTTTAGGACACAAGCTCGCCTTCAATGTCAGGGAGAAGTGATCTTCATGTTCCACTCATAATAAAGCCGGTGCACCGGTCTTTAAGAAGATATGCGCTGATTCCGTGGATGTGGAAAGGATGAAGTGAAGATCTGGCAAGCTTAGCAGATCTGGCAAGTTTAGCAGCATAGCATATTTTGACGACCATGTCCACACTTTGACAAACTTCAATATGCTCCTAATAACAGCACACATTTATGTAAGTGAAGTGGCTAACGTTAAGCTACTACTTATGGTATAAATAATAATTGCTGTTTGAGGTTGATGAATTTTAAGCGTAATTTACCTGCAGAATCTGCATGTGAAGAAGGGTAATCTATTACCTTCTCGAACACTTATGATGTCTTTTAATTTCATAATTACCCCATATCTGAAAACCTTTGCTAGCTGGCTGACACATGCTTTGTGGATGCGACCATAAACACTATGCTGGCCTTGAGCTTTACAGTACATGAGTTTCCAAGCGATCTGATTTGAGATGGTTAGAGCACAGCTGTTGCTGTCTGCTGGTTATCTCACTGCAGGGAATGTGTAGCTATCCACAAACTGAGCATAGATGATGTGCAGCTCATTAGTGTAAATAGGTGGACAGGTCCACATTGCAGGTTTTTCTATCCTTTTCGCTCCTGCAATCTGTTATTGACTGCAAACAATTCCTTGTGCATTTGAGGTCAGATTCCTGACCTTTTACCACAAGCTTGTCTCTATAGTCTCTCTTTGCAGTGGTAATGGTCCCTCTGAAAATCATACCTGCTCTTTATGTTAGCCACTATGTCACATGTATACATGTCTATGTCTGCTGCATCATGAAAAATCTGCCCATCTGTGGTTTGGAAACAGTCCTGGACTGTGAAGATGGCTTCCTCTCTCCACTGATAGACTGTCCTGATAACCGTTTTTTCCTGCTTCAGGCTTTGTTTGTATGAAGCAGTTTGTTTGTTTACTGAAGGCAGGGCAGAGGAGAGATTTGTAGCTGCCCTTGAATGTATTGTAGCAGGGATTAAGCATCCACTCTGCTTGATTAGTGAAAGTTGTGTTAAATTTAGGAAGAATCATTTTCAGGTTAACCTCAGGACTTATACAACTAAGTCCCCTACAACTACAAAAGCATCAGGGTATTTGTTCTCTAGCCTGTTGACAGTTTTGTACAGTTTTGTCCATTGCATTGCCTTTATCTACCTTTGAAGGTATGTAGGTCACTGTTAAAATAACCAAACTGAATTTACATGGAAGAAAGAACAATCGCATTTTAACTGTATTGAGTTCGATATCAGAACAGCAGTGCTTAGCAGCAATTAAAACATCTGTTCCACAGTGGGAGTTCACTGAAACACCAGCACTGCTCCCTTTGATCATATTGAATAATGAAGTAAGAGACTTGACAAAAAGGCTTGAAGAAACCATAAAGAAGCACAAAAACTGTTGAGTTACCAGGAGCTCTCCCCAGCACAGCCATGCTGTGGCACACCAGAACCGGAAATAATGTTAAGTACAAATTTTCAAGTTGTTACTATACGGTTGTTACTATACTAGTATGATAAAGTTTACCATACTAGTGTAAACTTTACATCTTATCTAACTGAGGCAAGGCCATGCATTTTGTTTACTCCATGCATACAGTACCCCATGCTAATGTCACTAATGTCAGCTGCAGAACCCTTTGCAAAATGACAATGCAAAATGTAATTGTTGTGTTATGAATTGTGTTCTGACACATTTTGGAGCATAGCACCATGTGAAATTGCTTTCACTGCTTGCGCAGTTATACATTTGCACATACGTGCGAAGAGTATGCCTTGGATTGAACAGTCTGTAATGATGTTTATTGCATACAGTTGATCAGTGTACAGCTAATTTCTCTGTTACCAATAAAGCATAATCATACACAAGCATAACTATTCCATCACAACAGTACTGAGATGTAATCACATACCTTCATCAGAACACACTGCACTCTCTTGGTCAGATTGCACAAATGTTCAGCCTTCTGCATGTCATGTTGAACGACTGGCATCTGTCTGTGATTAATGACTGTGTCATTTATGCTGTGATATTTGAACTGTGTTCAAATAGTTGTAGTTCTTTTTGTTAAAGTCTTTTATTTATTATATTATCTCTATATATTCCAGACATGCTAGATGTCTGAGAATTCTTTATGTTATAAAAACAGTTGCCTGCGTTGGCAAAAACACAAAGGACAATTGTACTGTACTGCATGGCTGTTTATAGTAGTGTTTGAGTTAAAGGATAAAAATTTGTCTCACTATATCTGAGAGAACAAATGTCTTCAATAAGGCACCGTTCTGCTGAATTACTGTTAAATGGTCGAGTGTTAAATCTAATCATAAGGAACACAGCTGAAAATGGGGTTTGGTAATTTGGCTAATTGGTCATTAGTAGCTGTTGAGTGTTTTCAGTGTCACAAACAAGCATTTCAGCTTGCCAATGTGTGTGTGTGTCACCCTCCAAAGCCTGATTTTTTTTTCCACTAATCAGCAAGACTTTTGAACAAGCAGTGAAAGCTGTGATGGAAATGAGAACCATGTAAAAAAATAACGTAATAAGTAAAGTGTACTTGACATACAAAACACATGGGTTGTAAATGCCAAGTGCAGAAATTTAAAGGGTCTGAGACTCAGCGGACAGAGGTCACAACAGTGCTGGAAAGCTTTTTGATAAAATGGCTAAATATAGTTTCAAAACAATTATGGATTGATGCCGTATAGAACTTCACCATGGAATGTCCCGAGTGGTTTTCAATTTGATGTTTGTGTACTGCGTCTGTGACATACAGACAATAAAGTTATCTTACTCCCTAATTTGGAAAAATAAACGGGAAATGAGTTAACAGTAATGTGCTTAAGTTACACTTTATTTTAAGGTGCCCTTGTTACAGTGTAAATATACATAATTATACAGTTATAGCTATTATTTCAGTTTGTTTCTGACCAGCTACAAACTGAAACCCCAGTAACTTTCATATATAGCCACACAAGGACACCAGGCTGTGACCAATCTTAACTATCTGCATTATTACATTAGAAGCTGTAAACATTGTTAACCTTAAGCAAACTTCACCCACTTGAATTATTTTGATAAAACATAACAAGAAATGTATGTACCCAGAAATGTAGTACTGGCTCTTTATATGAATGCTTTAGACTTTGCAGCACCAGTAAAGTTGCACTTGCCTTATTAATCTGCACATATCAACAGAATAGTTGTCTACAGTTGTCTAATAGTTGTCTACAGACATACATTTGAAAATAACCTAAATGTTTTTACTTGTAGGGAATTTTGCCTTTAGTGATCTACATGCGAACAGTTTTGAAGGTTGAAGTACATTTTCTTTTTATTTTCCTCTCCCCTCTATGGCATTAGGATTATTTAGCATTCACAGCAGAGGTGCTAGCAGTTACAAACAGAGAAAACACATTGTTACTTTGTGCCCATGAGAAACACCAGAGAACACATCTCAGAGCATTTTGAAATTGCTCTGAACTTGAAACATCTGTCTTTCTACTCATCGCATAATTTCTTCATAACATATTTTAGCACTGAAGAATATTTTACAATCATCATGACCTTCCCACAGAACAAGAAAAAATGTATAAATTAATTTACCATTGCCCACCTTCAAGGTAACAGAGTTTAATGTAATTACCCAGCAGAACCTAAATGAGTGTAATTGAGAACAGGCCTACAGCACACTTGATAATGAATAGCAAGTTAATGAGAGAGCTGTAGAAGCACTGGTGAGGCAGTAAGTCTCTGACCCCAACCCTGCAGTCCTGCAGCATGTATGCTTGTAGTGTAAATGCATATATTTTATTTATTCAAAAACAAAAGAAACATAGATCCCCTAAATAGCATTATTTATTCATCATTGGTATTGAAATATTTCCCAGCAGTTCACAAGCTGGCTGTTTTCAGACCTCCTATTAAAAAAACACAACTTAATCTCAGGAAACTTGTAAATTACAGATCCATCTCAAATTTACCTTTTATTTCAAAAATACCTAAAAAAAATAGTTTGTCTTTACAGATATGTTCTTTCCTGGAAAGAAACAGTATATGTGAAAATTTAGTCTGTATTCAGACCATATTATAGTACAGAGACTACTCTCATCAGAGTGACAAATTATCACTCTCGTCAGCTGATTGTGGCTGCATCTTGTCTAGTTCTACTTGACCTTAGTTCAGCCTTTGACACTATTGACCACAGCATTCTAATAAATACGCTTGAAAATTACGTTGGCATAAATGGAACTGCACTGGCATGGTTTAAATGCACTGGCATGATTTATTACTCAAATCCCTTAAGGGATTATTAGGCTGCTTTAATTAGGTAAACCAGAACCAGGGACACTTCCCATAAGAACAGATATACAGGCTCCACACTAAGTCTGTCTTTCATTTACCTAAGAGAGTCTATGTTTTTGTACCTGACTAGTCACAGCACTGTGATGTTATAGCTGCTTTTGTTGCCATCTCTGTTTGTAACATTCCTCAGGGCCTAACATTTCCCACAAAATCAGATTTTTTTTTCAAGAACAATTTTTAAATCAATGTATAATTACAAATCAGTATTATCAGCTGTTTTTATCCAAGAAAGTTACGAATTGCAGCTTTAATGTGCTAGAGGAGAACTGGCCCTCCCGGTTGAGCCTGGTTTCTTCCAAGGTTTTTCCCTATCTATACATCATTGGAGTTTTGGTGTCACACAGGGGTGTGACAATTAGATTAGGTTAGATTAGATATGTTAATAGATCTATCTGTAGATCTATTAACTACTTAAGATTTGTTTAGCATAACCCTCTTGCCTACTGGACAACTAGTATCAATTCTCTAAACACACACATTGAGTGTACACAGTATCATTCTTGACATTTGGTTTCTTGTATGGAGATGACAAACAACCAACTTACACTGCCATAGGTCTCAGTTGCAGCGGCTTAATGAGAGGACTTGCAGGGTTTCCCTTTTTTCTCTTCTGATGCCAAAGTCTGACTGTCTCAGCAGTCATGACCCGACATCTCCAAAAAAGTATAGATCCAAACACTCAAGAATCAGATCTATTTCACTAATCTAACTAGACTTCTTTTTAAGGAAATTATTTTGTTTGATAATCAAAAGAGTTTAAACTTAAATTCAACCATGAGGCAGATTCAAAGATGGAGGGGAAGAACAGCAGGCAAGAGATGAAGTAATGATGAAATAAAATGATTTTATTGAATAATCTTAGTTGCCTTCTTTAATGCTCAATCTAACTTTGTCTGCCAAAGTTAACTAAATGTTGTTATACCAATAATTATAAAATGTAATTGTAATTAAATGTAATTATAAAAAAAATAAATTATATATAATTATATATAAAATAAAGTTACTGCTTCACAACATTGTCCCGTGATGCTATTAAAAAACTTGAGTTGGAGACCCTTCCCATATCTCTACTTGTAGGTAGAATGAAATGTAGAATCAAATGAATATATGAAAATTTGTAAATAATAAGGAAAGAAAATGAAATAGCACAGATGTATGTCTGTACTCTCTAGTCACAGTTTCAGTAATCTCTCAGATGGTACAAACACACAGGTTGGTTTTCAGGTCCTTTTAATTTCTTTCAATTCAGATCCTAAGATTCTTCATTGGTAACCAAATAACAGTGGCATCCCTTGACTTCCATTGTATGGACACACAACAAACAGTGGTAGTTCTCAAAATATCTATTTTTGTGTTCCACAGAAGGAAAAGGTAAGTCATTTAAGGCAATTTCATTTCAGACTTTTAATTTCTGGGTGACTGATTCCTTTAAGGTAACAGTTGATCAGTTGAACTATTTACAGTGCGGTAAAACCCATAATGAGATGGTTTGTAACATTGTTGGCTGTTTAAAGCAACATGTGGAAAGGTCAGGTCATGAGACACCGGTCTGCCGTGACCTAACATGTTGTTATTCATGTTTTTACCCCCATAATTCCGAATTCTCTTTACAGGTTTGCAGTTTCCCAAAAGTGACAAATCAACACTTGTTTAGTTTAAAAATGTTCAGATGTTTGGAGCTAGTGCTTTCAATGAGTGATTTACAAGAGATAGATGTGAAAATGCTGCTTTCTCACTCGACCAAAAGTTGTTACTTTTTTTTAGGAACACTCTGAACACTCTAAATCCAATTGACTGTATTTCTGCTTGATTTAAATTCAATACAGTAAACTTCACAGGGCAATTAACATGCCAAAGTACTGAACAAGAGGACCAGTGACATGTTGAAATATTCCAGGAAGCTTTGGAGTGTATCAGAGGGCTGCTCTGGCATTAACATACCCATATTTCAGCCTAAATGGGACATTCCACAGATCTGTATTGTTTTTATTACCAGCTAGTTATAAGCAATAAAACCTAAATCTAACCCACCCTCTAACCCTAACCCAAAACCTTACAATTTTCTGCACTTGTACAATAAAAAAACTTTATTTACGTTATTTATATAGTGGTTTTACATGAGGACCCTCCCAAAAGGAGATTTTCTTGAAATTTGTAAGGTTTTGCTGACATTTGGGTTCACATTTCCTCCAATATATGGTTAAT
>JAZGTK010003315.1:0-14575 GCA_036877625.1 Ambastaia sidthimunki | reverse complement strand
ACACACACACACACACTGCATATAAACGTATGTTTTATCAATTAAGTTTAGATAAAGCAGTCAAAATAATACGTCATCTTTTAACATATGTAGTGCTGTTGTGACCCCCATTCCCTCTATCACACACACACAGATTCAGATTAGTTCCTTTGATTTGACTACATTCTCTGCAATGACAAACTCAAACTTGTAAAGGGGGAGAGGAATACATTGTGTATTTAACTGTCTCTTAGATTGTCTGCACTATTAAATTTATCAATTGTCATTTTTAAATGTTGTGGACGGAAGAAAAGCAGCAAGAAAATGATCCAGGGCACTGGAATGACACTGACTGCATATTAGCCTTTTTCTGAGGGAGAAAAAAATCAATATGATTTTACAGACCAGGGCAGGCTGACCCACATCCAGAGAAAAGCCTGGCTTTTGCACACACACTGGCCTGTGTGTGTGTTGTGTGAACATTGTGAGAAAGGGAGGGTGTTCACATATGCCTGCCCTGCCCTCCTCTTAACGCCTGATTTCACAATGACTGATTCCAAGTGACGCAAAGACCATGAAAGAGCAAAGCTAACTGTCAGCTTCCATTAGAATTGACACATAGAGATAGACAAAGAGGAACAGCCTCTAACACTACCCCTGATTATCATACAGGCCTAGACCTGGTCTCACCTGAACTCTCCGTCTTTAGGAGTGGTTGAAGCCACAGATTTAGTCTGCAAGCTTCAGCTTGTTTGACGCTGTCTTCAGTATTAACCATTGGAGTGGAGTTAAGCTAACAGATGTGTAATCAGCCTGTCGAAAGGGAGACGGTGGTTCTCATCACTTGGCTTCAGCAGCTGTAGCCATTCTCACGTTAAGGGTTTGTGTGAAAGGCGACTCAGGGTCACAGAGAAACTCTCTGTCCTGGATTTAGGCATCTTTCTGAGGCTAGAGGGGGCTCAGAACCCTCTGTGGGGTCAGAGAGGGTTCTGCTCCAACCCTGATGAACAGAAAGTTGAGAACTTGTAATGAAAATCACATGTGCGTTCTTTTATTTGGATTCCCACCAACAGCAATCATATGATATTGATTTTAAAGGCAACTAAATATATACAAAGGAAATACACATGCTTACTTTGTAGGGTGCATGTTACATTTATATTTAAAATGCTATCATGGGTATTAAAAAAAAACATTTTTTTTGTGCTCTGTCTGACACACATATACACCAGTAAAACACCTCAGAGTGGCCACTCAATAAAGTCTGTCACCAGACACAATTATAACATGAGAGGAAACGCAACATTCAGATCAATATGACTCTCATCACACCGCAGTCAATCCATATGTGCCTGTACAGGCAGAGTTGTAAAAACAAACAGCATTTTTGTATTTTCCAAAGAAAATATGAGTTCTGTTTGCCTATTGTAAAACTAACCCGTTATGATCTATGAAGCTAGGTTGTTAAAGGTGGTTGGGCATTACTATGTTGTTGCTGAGGTGTTTTAAGATGATATTAGTGTTTTGTTATGTGGTTTATAAGGTGTTTTTAGTGGTTGTTGAATGGTTGTTGGTGTTTTGTGGTTGATGGGGTGCTCTTGGTGAATGCCAGGGAATTGGGTAGTTTTTAGGGCATTGCTATGCAGTTTCAATGGTTTCGCTGTATGATTACCAACGTGTTGTGGTGGTTGCTAGAGTGTTGCTATGTTGTTAAGGAGTAATGAGTAATTGTTAGCATGTTTGTGTGTGTTTACCCTCAAACCTTCCCAGTATCCTCCCCAGTGACGTGTTAGTCACTCCACCTGTCACTTCCACTGTACTGTACATTTTATTGATGTGTGTGTGTTAAAGCTTCAACTGCTGTTTTATGGGAATAGTAAGTGCAGTTACCTGCACCTTAAAAATTTGATTTACATCTGACTGAACGAATAATTCAACTTTTTACAGTGTCACATAAACCCTGTTTATCTGCTGTGTATGTACACGTCTGAACTTGTACTAGTCAGATTTGGCAAATCATTTTTACCGAATAGGACTAGTACAATTTCAGACCTGGATAACACGATTGTAGCTTGGCTTTATCCAGTATGTACATGTGCTAGTCAGCAGTGTGTTTATGCTCTAAGACATAGATGTGTTGCATCTGCTCCAAAACACAAAACTGAGGGCAGATAGATTAATTACCTGTGCGATGTATACTTAAACTAGTAAAGTAGATTATGTATACTATTTTAAGCCTGTAGTGCGACTAAGCAAAAACCTCTAGCAGCTTAATTATAGCTCGATTATAACTGCCCATGTAAACATATGTAGTGTTTATTTATACCACCCTCTTACATTATTACCTAATACCTGTTGACACCCACTCAAATGTAATTTTAACTTCATTATACAAATGTTCACCTATACATAGTACACGTCCACTCTGTTAAAAAATCTAGTGAGATTGAGAGATGTAATCCATACATGACAGTTTAAAAAGGTAGGCAGCATGATTGTACTTCATTTTGTCCAAATTCTAAAGGGTGTTACTGTTCTTGCTACAGTTGCCTAGAAAACAGATTAAAGATTTATCAACATAATGTAGAGCCTGCTTATTATACATTTATTATTAAACAACTTAACAATTAAAAGTTGCCTATTATTCAATAAAAATAAAGCGTTAAACTGATCTTGCATGTCTTTGCTTAAGAGCTAAACCCAAACACGTACAAAATGTGCTGCACTTCTCATCTGGTGTGTACGTTTCTTAAAGCAATATCGAATATATTCCTCACAGATAAGGTAATCTCAGAATGCTGATGTTCTGGCTCTCACTAAGTCTGTCTATTTTTCATTTCCCCAAGAAATGAAATCTTCCTATTAACATACTTACCAACCCCTTGATTAGCTTAATTCTATGTTTGTTCACTGCTCTGTCACAGCAGAGATGTTATAGCTGCAATTAGCAACATTTGCTTTTGCCACCACCTCTGTTTGTAACATTCCTCATTGTTTGACATAGTAGTTAGACCCAATAGTTTTAAATCAATATAATTATAAATCAGTATTACCAGCATTCCATTTATATCCAGAAAAGTTACAAATTGCAGCTTTAACGTACTAGAGGAGAGCTGGCCCTTCCGGTTGAGCCTGGTTTTCACAAGGTTTTTTTCTCCATCTATACATCATTGGAGTTTTTGTTCCTTGCCACTTTTGCCCTGTTGGCTTGCTTACTGGGAGACGGCTAACATTTAACTTAGCTTAGGGTTCTGTAAATTGTTATTATTGATCCTAAAATATGGTAATGTAATTATAGTCCTATAGCCTCTACTGTTTTATTTTTTCTTGGTTGTCTGTCATTCTTACATTGTATATTATGTGTATGTATTTGTTTGTGTATTGTGTGTATTTCATGGTGTTATTGCAAATCCTTCATATTCTTGTCCAATAAGAATTGCGCCTAATATTTGTAATAATACCATGTATTGTGTAGAATATTTTTTTCTAATATCTCAGTATTATGTGTTAAGCTGCTTTGAAGCAAAGTAATATTGTAAACAGTGCTATATAAATAAAATTGAATTGAATGCATTGCTATGATTCTGCAATAAACTTAATTAACAAAATTAATTATGTATGTGTAAAATCAAACTGACATTTTCCGTGTGTTACGTCCCCCATGAACTGTTTATTTGGTTTTGTCTATGTCTGTATCACCCTTGTGTTCTGTCTACTTGGTTTTCCCCATGTTTATTTCCTTATTTGGACTTCCTGTTCATGTCAAGTTAATTTCCATCACCTGTTTTTGATTAATGGGTTTTGCTATTTAAGTTGGTCCTAGTTCTGTGTTTATTGTCCGTTGTATTGTTAATTAATGTGTATGGTTTGTTGGGTGTTTCTGTTTTCCTCGTCTGCTTCCTGGGGCCCGTTTCAGAAAGGTGGTTCAACCAACTCTGAGTTTAAACTTCAACTCTGAGTTGACTTACTCTGAGTTTTAGAACAGCTGAAATTAGTTGGTTCAATCAACTCTAAGTAGGTTGACTCTGAGTTAACCGCGTGCACCACGACTATAAAAAGCCATGATGAATAGAGCGCAGATATTATAATTAACCCTGGCAACAGCACTCGGGGGGGAAAAAAGGCAGCGGCTATTTGCAATGTAAAATACTGTTTGCAGTGTAAAATACTGCTACTTTACAGTGTAAAATGCTATTTACACTAAGTGTTAATAGAAGGTAGATGCTATTTATACTACTCTAATAAAATATATTTAAATATTTATAATACTTCAAAAATTTTTTAGGTAGATGCATGATTTTCTGCTATTTATACTACTTTTTGCAAATAGTGGCAATTGTCTGCACCTCAGTATTGTACTACATTATAAAACAGTATACAATAATAACATACTGTGTGCAAATTATAATTTAAATTCAAATTATTAAATAGATGCCACCTTTCGGGACAATATAAACCTTCCCTACACCTACCCTAACCACACTCGATACTTTCTTTCTAATATGTCCTTAATTTTCATAAAATAAATGCCTTTCCTATATGATAGCTCCGCTAAAGGATGATTCGAACTCGGGTCAACTGTGTCAAGAATGTCTGCAATACACGCCTTACCCTCTACACCACTAGAGTAGCTGTTTAGTAGAGTACCACTCAAATAAAAAAAAAAATGCATCAGGATATGACAAAAAAATCCACTCGGGGATGCAAAATCCTCTATTGGTGTAAATGTAACTCTCTGCGAATTAATGCAGCCTCCTCGTCTACAGGATTCTCTACTGCAAGACAGAAATATGTGCAATGAATGAATGTACCGAAAGAATGAATTAAATATTTAAACAGAACATTAAATATGTAATAAATACTCGTGGCATTGTATCTTCAGTGTGCCTTCCTAACAGAATAGACGTCTTCACTTAACGAAAAACTTCTGAGTTGTACTTTATGTTGTCCACCTGTGATTGGAGCGTTGGCGGAAAAAAGGGGATGAGACCGAAAGAAACTCTGAGTTTAATGAAGAAAACCTGCTTCCAACCAGGTTAGGTTCACAGAGTAAGTTACCACGGTAACTGACTCAGAGTATAGGTTAACTCACTTTCAGAAACTGGCTTGACTTACCCTGCGTTCTCAGGTTTGACTTATCTCCGTTTCTGAAACCGAAAACTCAGAGTTTTCCATATTTCAGGGTTAACATACTTAGAGTTTTCACTAAACCACCTTTCTGAAACGGGCCCCTGGTGTTCCTAGTATCATTTTTTGGATTATCACTATTAAAAGGAGTTTTGTATTACTACGTTGTGTTTCTCCGCGTTTCTCGCTCTGGAAGCCTGCACGCACGTAACGGAAGAACGGACCGAAAACAGTTGCAGAGTTTTATACCCGTGTTTATTTTTTTCATTTTTTCCCAGTGTTTGTTTTTGTTTTGCCACGATGAACCACGCCCCATTTCTCCTGTTCCAGCTGAAGAAGGAGGAACACTCTCTCGAGGACTATACAAATAAATTCATTTGTCTGTCCGAGTTTTCAGGCTCCCCGGATCGCAACCTGTGCCTACTTTACTTTATGGAACTGAATAAATCTACAAAGGCACAGCTGTCTGGTCTTGGTCTTCGAGAGAGCCTCCTGAATTATATCGAGTGCTGGCGTCCTGCGGTTCGCCCATGACGATCGAGATCGTCGCGATGGATGCCAGCCCCACTCCGGACCCAGTGCCCAGCCCTCCATCATCCCAGAGTGCAGAGCTACAGCCCGAGCCCACCACTGATGGAGAGCCAGAGCCCCAGGCAACCGAGGACTCATCGCAGAAGAGAGTGACAGAGCCGCGAATCACTGTGGAGCCCGAGCCGGCTACGTAGAACCAGGTGTGTGAGCCGGCATCAGAGCTTGCTGAGGATGATGAGGGAGGCTCCGCCCACTGCACCAGCGCTGAGGGTGAGCCTGCACTGGAGTTAATAGACTTTGAATCGGAAATCATTATGCCTGTTCAAGATTTCCCACACTCCCTCTTTTGAATGTTCCTGTTTACTGCCATGATGTATCGCCCTCTCCACCTCTGTCTGACAGCCCCTCTGCTCACCCTCAGCCTGCCATCGGTGCAGTGGTTGAGCCGCAGGTCTGCCAGCAGCCAGTGGTGTTGTGGCTGGAGGATCCCTCCTCTTCACCTCCAGCCGCTGAATCCTGGACTCCACCTCAGCCCTCCGACTCTGCGGCTCCACCATGCCTCCTAGCTCCCTTGTCTCCGCCCAGTCCCGTCAGTCCCCTTGCTCCACCGGGCTTCCTCTTCCCTCCGGCTCCACCTTAGTCTGTCGTCGACCCTCCGCCGCCTCTGGACTCCACTCCTCCGGCTTCTCCTCATTGCTCCATCCCACCAGCTCTGTCAGGCTCCTCCCTACCTTTGGCTCCTCCTCCATCCTCGGTCGAACCGGCTCCACCACGGCCTTCCGGATCCCTGCCTTCACCTCAGTTGCTGGTGACACCTGCCCTCCAGAACCTCTGTGTCACCTCGGCTCATCAGCTCTCTGTCTCTGCCTCGGGCTCCTCCTTCACCTGCTCTGCCTCCGTTGGCTGGCCCCCAGGAGTCGTCAGTCCTTCCTCCTCCATTCTGGCTCTACGTCCCTTCTGGTGCATTACTTCCCTTCTGGCTCCTCCTGCTTTGGACCCCTCCTGTCTCCTCCATGGCTCCCCCCTCCGTCATCTCCGCCCTGGTCTCTGTGGGTTTCTCCTGGCTCCTCCTGTCGTGGTTCCCTCCTGTCTCCTCCCTCCGTCGTCTCCACCTTGGTCCCTGTGTGTCCTTCTCCTGGGAGTCGACCTCCGCTGAAGCCCCCTCCGAGACTGTGTCTGCCCCCTTCCAGTCCTCTCAGTACTTGTGTTGTTGTAATTTGTATTTTATGCTTTATTTAAGCATCATGTCATTAGCTTAGCAATTAATAAAGCTGCTACTAAAAGCCAGAACTTTGTGGCTAAGCCGACTGTAGGCAAGGCAGTTCACTAGAGTTTCCAAAGAGCTGTTCTTTTTTATTCCCAGTCTTTGTCTTACATTCTGTTTTAGTAGTCACTTGCCTGTGTAATTGCTTTATTAGTAAGGTGGAGATATTGACAGGCAGGTGTGTGTGTGTGTGTGTGTTGGGGGGGGGGCATTATGTCTATGGACAGTCCTAATAAACCACATGCCAATGTGTGTGTGTGTGACAGAGAGAGAGAGAGAGAGAGAGAGAGAGAGAGAATAAAAAAGCATCTTTAAACTAGTCATGCAAGCTGGAACCAGCTTTCACACTTTGGGTTGCTGTTTTTGTGGATGTTCTCAAAACATACCCTGACAGAGTACACTTCAAAATTAAGACATTCCTATGGTTTTGATGCAAAACTCAAATAATGTGTTCAAATAATCTGTTGACACAAACACACATTAATACAACACCCATGTAGAAGAGCATGGATGTGTGAGAAACCAGGGCTTTCCTAAACCCAGCCCTTTGTGTGTGTGGTTATGCTTCAAGGTGCCATTGCTGTGTGCTGACATAAACACACACATCCACACACACCCCTGAGGGATAGAGGCAGTGTGTGTTTGACCTCAGGCCGCTGTGTGTGTATGTTTGGTCTGTTTCACTGAGGGGAAAAACATATGACAACCACACATGCCACACTGGCACAAACTACACACACCAATTTTGTTGCCCACTTTTTTTTATTAGTCTGTGTGCTTGGCTCTTCTGTCCTGACATGTTTGTCATGATGCTAATCTTTTCAATTTGCTGTGAAGGGGAGCTAAAGGAAAACACCATTTAATTGGCTTTGAGATACACTTCTATTATCCCAGCAAACCAGCCAACTGCATGTAAGGAAGTGCACCATATCACTATCATATGGTACATTCCATTTATACATTTGTAAACCTTTGTAATATTATGTTTGTTTGATTGTTTTTTGGACCTGTAAAATAGAACTGCAATTGTCTTTCGGACATGTGCCAATGCAATACCATAGTAACCTACTTAAACACATTTTAAACTGTTGTATTGGTTTAGTCACAATCTTTGACTTAATATGTATGTACATAATGTGCTTTTAAAAATCATTAGGTTCATAGTTCTTCCTATTTAAAATAAGATTTAAGGAAAAGTGTGTGTGTCTGTGGTTGTAGGTCATTTTAAGTTGTAAGACCCAAATGACTGAATGTTTAAAATGTGAATGAGGGTTGAGCAGTGTGACATTGATGAACGATGGAGCGATTTGACAGTGGCGAATTTGGTCTTTTCAGACAGCGTGTGTGTGTGTGCAGGTGTGTGTATGCGTGCTGTTGTTATTGCTTACTTTTTCTATGTTTAATGCAGTCATGGTCACTGGCTAGACACTGATTCTCCCACAGGAAGTATGGCCACATGTCTGACATGCTTTGCTGCACTATGATTCAGTGTGTGTATGTGTGTGTGTGTGTGTCTGTGTTTAGAGTGACTCAAGGTGAAGGCAGAGCAGATGTGTTAGCAGATGTGTCCCTAGACTAAGTCAAGATTCATACTGATCTGTGAATGTTAATGTGCATTTAGGTATTTATTGTAGCCAGTAATGTAGCTATTCATCTTGAAAGTGATCTTCACTTTTTGCTCCTAAAAGGTGAGTTTAATAAAAATAGTTGTTATAACAATAGATAGCACCAAACATCATAACTAATTCATAATTAATACAAGAGTATCACAATAAGCTAATGCCAAACTCTACAATATTTGAATTAATTTTGAGTCAAGGCTCTCATGTAGCAACTTCTAATTCTAAATCTAGCAACTTTTTGGACACACTTTAGCTTCTTTCAGTAGACTGTACTTCACGTTATTTTAAACCCAGAAGGGGGCGAGCTGTGTAAGAAAAAAAAGTATATGAGCATGAAGAGTAGGAAAAAAGTGAAGAAGAAATAAAAGAAAGAAGATGAAGGATAAAACGAGCAAAAAGGGGTAACTGTTTAATTTTAAGAAGATATATAAAAATTGCGGTTGCTGCTTGTATCGCATCTTATCGGTTTAATTCAGCATTTTGCAAGCACTGTGATTAGAAGATGATATAACAACAGTAACACTATCACTTTTTTATCCATGGTCTCTCCTTTGTCCATCCATGGTGAGGAGGTTGAGATTGTTGCAGATTACAAATACATGGACTGGGAGTCCATATAGACAACAAACCGGACTGGACATCAAACTCGGCAGCACTCTTTAAAAAAAGCCAGAGCAGGCCAGAGTCTGTGGTGTTTAGTGTCATTTTCTGTGGTCTGTTGGGGAAGTAGCATGAAGGTGGCAGATAGAAACGAACTTGACAAACTTATCAGGAGGGCTGGCTCTGTACTTGGCATGGAGCTGGACCCTGTTTATGTTGTGGCTGAGAGAAGGATGTTGTCAAAACTCCACTCTATGTTGTCAAAACTCCACTGTCCTCAGAGAAGTGATTGCCAACAGAAATGGTGTTTTAACCATCAAAAGATGGTCAGAAATGTCCTCAATGGGCTCAAAAGGTGGAGCACAAAGAGCCTGTAAAACTACAGCCAGGTCCAAAGGTGGGACACAAGATCGTACCTGGGGCCTCAGTCTCAGTGCACCTCGGAGGAAACAAGAATCCCAAGGGTGTTTACCCACTGTATAGCCACCTAGTGAGGCATGGTAAGCAGATATAGCTGCCACATAGACCTTCAGAGTGGAATGGGTTAAACCTGCAGAGAATCAAGCCTGCAGAAACTCCGGGACTGCATTAATGGTGCAGCTGACTGGGCCCAGCTGGCGTTCTCTGCACCAAGAGAGGGAACAATTTCCACTTTAGGGCAAAAAGTTTTCTCGTAGAGGGAGCTCTGGAATGCAAAATGGTCTCAACAACCTCAGTTGAGAGACCAGAAGCTACGAGTTGCGCCCCCGCAGGGGCCATACCCGCAGCTTTCACAGCTCTGGGCGGAGGTGTAAAATGGCACCCATTGCCTGAGAAAGAAGGTTTTTCCTGATGGGGATCTCCCATGGAGAACCATCGAATAGATCTACTAGATCTGAGAACCATGGTTGAGTCCGCCAGAATGGGGCTACTAGGAGTAACGAGACCGTGTCCTGGCATACTCTCTCCAGAACTCCCGGGAGCAGAGCAATCGGGGAAAAGCCTACAGATGAAGCCTCGGCCAGGTCTGTACAATAGCATCCAGTTCCAAGAGAGAACCAAAGGGGACATTGCGCTGTCTCTCGAGAGGCGAAGAGGTCCACTTGGGCTTGCCCAAAGATTCTCCATATTTGCTTCACCACCTCGGGGTGAACATCCACTCCCTAGGCCTTGGCCCCTGCCTCGACAGGATGTCTGCTCCCACATTGAGACATCCAGGGATATAAACTGCTCTCAGAGAGAGGAGTTTCCCCTGGGACCACACAAGGATCCGGTATGCCAACTTGGTTGATATATGAGACCACTGTAGTGTTGTCGGTGCAAACTAACACATGTTGATCTCTTAGGTCTGGAAGGAAATGCCTGAGAGCATGGTGTACTGCCAGCATCTCTAGGCAGTTGATATGCCACGACAGCAGGCGACCTCTCCACAGACCTCTGGCTGGGCAATTCACTCATGACCGCTCCCCAACCGGTGAGTGATGCATCTGTCGCAACTGAGACATGGCGACAAAGAGCCCCCAACACCGGGCCCTGAATAAGGAACCAAGGTTTCTTCCATATATCTAAGGCCCGTAGGCAGCGCTGCGTGACCTTGATTTTGCGGAATGGATTTCCCCTTGGGGAAAACCCCTTGGTTTTAAGCCACCACTGTAGAGGCCTCATATGCAGCAGGCCGAATGGAATAACATTGGACGCAGCCGCCATGAGGCCTAACAGTTGTTGAAACTGTTTCACAGTGAGTGGCTGGCCTTCCTTGTCTCTCGTGACTGCTGTCATGGTCGAATCTACTCGACCGGGAGACATAATGCGCATTATTATCGAATCCCACACTACACCTAGATAAGTGATTCTCAGTGCTGGAGAAAGCGCACTTTTCCCAGTGTTCAGTCTGAACCCCAAATAATTTAGAATGACATCTCGATGTCAAACTGCAGCATGCTCTGAATGAGCTAATATCAACCAGTTGTCTATATAGTTGAGTATCCGGATGCACTGTGCTATTGTGCCCTGAAGCACCGGAGGTGGCAGGGTTAACAGTTTGCCCTCCAGAGGGCACTGAGGAGAAGCAGACACCGATGGAAGGGGTGTAGGCTGCTACCCCCCAGATGGGGCTACCCTCTGAGGTCCTGACCTTTGATATTCAGGACTGCTTGGTTGAAGCCCTTTTGAAAATCTAGATGGTCCTCAGATCCTTGATCCTTGATTTCCCTGACTTTGACCCAGAGCACCGCGTCACTCACACCCTTAAGGGGGCTCTGTTTCTGGGCTTCCCGGTACGAGGAGCTAGTACATGGCCGGGACTGTTCCCACCTAACAGTCCCAAGAGAATGAGAGTGGTGAGGGAGGAACCACTGAAACACCTCCACCTGCTTACGGGCCTCCTGGAACCTGTGGACAATGGTGTTGACAGCATTGCCAAACTGTGCAGAAGGCACCAGCGTGGTGTCCATTAGGAAGACTCTGTCCTTCCCCTTTATGTCGGACAAAGTCAACCATAAATGCCTCTCTACGGCCACCAGAGCTGCCATAGACCGCCCTATAGCACGAAAGGTCTCCTTGGTTTCATGCAAAGAGAGGTCAGCGATTTGCCTGAACTCACATCCTCAGATGTGAGGCCCTCGCCCTCAACAATCTTATTTAGCAAGTCAGCTTGATAAGCCTGCAGCACGCCCATAGTGTGCAAACAAGCACCAGCCTGACCTGCGGCCATGTTCACCCTGCCCTGCTGCCATGTTCACCCTGTCCTGCGGTCATGTTCACCCTGCCCATGAGCTCTGAGGTGGTGCGCAGAGCTTTAGAGGGCAGGGATGGAGCCTTCAAGGACGATGCCTCACCAGGGAACAGGTAGCCTGCTAGCGCCTGCTCTACCTGGGGCATCGTCTTATACAGTAGCTAACTCAGCCCCACCACATTGACATAATTATTAGCAGCGGGGCTAAAGTTGCGCGAGGAGTATGGTTTCTCTCAGGATCTAGAGACCTCAGTGTGCAGATCCGAAAAATCCGGGACCGGCCACAGAGAAAGCGTTCATCAAGCAGGATTTTCTGTGGCACAATCTGTTGCTCAGCTGGCCAATTGATGTTCAATTTGGCCACAGTGCAAGTAACCACCTCCAGCAGCTCCTCATAACAGGGGGGAAACAGTAACTTCCTCAACGCTCTCAACATCCATTTCATCGGGTGGATGAGAGGCGGAGGGATGAGCCCTCTCCCTGGAGAGAAGTAACCGCAGAGCAGGCTTCAAATCCCAGCGAGAGAGCAGAGGATCTAGTGGGTCAGGAATGAGATAGGGCTGGGCCCATCTCAATTCCCTCTATTAAATCCATTTGCAAACCTCACGAATGCATCCTTCTGCTCTGCCTCAGCAGAAGCGGGACCAGCACCTCCCTCCTCGAAGAGAGCCTTCCGGGAGTGAAGCGTGCGCATTGCACACAGTCAGCCCCCTCAAGAGCTGCCAAAGAGCTCCCAAACAACGCATAAAGCGTGTGTATCACCACCCGCAATATAGCGTGGGCAGAAGTTTTAAAACGTTGCTGCTCCCTAGACCAAGACATATATGATGCACACATAATTTGGGTGATATGAATGTAAGATGATGGCACAAAATTAATACTGATCTGTGTTTTTGTAATTCTTTTTAAAGAAACGGCTGAGCAGAAATCCAATCCAGTGTGGCAGCACTTCAGTGAGCCTACTCCAGGAAAGGCTTGGTGTGCTATATGTTTTTGTTTTGTATTGCTGTTTACACTTTCCTTGTCTAGGAAAGTCATTTGCACTACAAGAGATTATGTAAGTTAAGCGCACTAAAATTTAGGCCTAAGCATTAAATGACTAGGTGGGAAAAAGTTGGTTACTTTTAGAATTAAATATAGTACAGTCTGCACTTTATTATGCTGCTTGCTTGTTGCTACTGTGTGCAATACTGTAATTATTTTATTTACGCTTAAATATTTATTTTCAAAGAATTACTTGAAGAATTAAGAGCACTGAACTTTTTGTTTTGTTTTTATTTGAATGTATGTTTGAAAAGTTTAACAAAGATTAAGCTGTTAAATGCTACTCTATGCAACATTACTTGTTCTACCTCACCTTTCTCCCTCTTTTTACAATTTGTTAAATTAAAAGTTAAATAAAAGTTCAATAAATGTTTATTTTTTTTAATCGAGACTTGTAACATTTATTATTATTGTATCATTTTTATGATGTAAATTGAGAGAGCAAAAGCAGCATCGGCTCCAAATATCAGCTCAAGAAAACCGGCCGTTTGTATCAGCCATCAGCATCGGCGTCCATATCGGCCATCCATATCGGCCAAAGCTGATGGGAAAAAAAAAATCTGTATTGGCATCGGCCCTAAAAAATCCATATCGGTCTATCACTAGTGTAACGGGACCAACGTTATCATTTGATCGGAAGACTTTGCGATTCAGTCCACGAGAGCAGACTGTAATCGCGTGAGAGGACTGATGCCTAAATTGCCATTGGTCGCCAGCCATTTTGTTTAGCTCCGTTTGGAGTGAAGGGATTGTTGTTTGTGGCCACGTCGCACCCGAGCATCACATCAGGCCTGCAACGTATGGTTTCAGGGTCTTGCCGACTGGGGTGGGATTGTGTGTGTATGTGTGAGACCACAGGTTCATGTTGTATTTATGTGTTATAAGCCTACTTGCAGTTGCACGCTAGAGTAATGTGTTATTAGAATCTAGAAGTAATATTGAGTCACATTTGAGTCATTGAGAAGTGAACAAGGCACTGTATTCATTTAAAGGGTAATTATTTAAACTTTTCTTTTTAACATTTTACATTTACTATACTTTCATTTTTTCAATTTCTTTATTATTCACATGTATGCCTAAATTGTATTTCCCTGACTCTAAAACTTTACAAGTATTTAAGTAAAGTATATATATTTTTATTTAAACTTGAAGTGATTTTGAGTAATTCTATTTGTGATACTGGTATGAGAATATGGTCCATGATATTGAATTATTTCATGTGTACATAGTATTTCATGTTGCTGAAAAAATAAGAACGCATTGTTAGGAGTTAAAGACTTTTTTTACATATAAAAAAAATCAGACATTGAAGGAACTACACAGACACTTAATAAATAGAAAACAGCAAGACACTAAACCACTTAAAATAGTATAAAATCCCTGGGATTAGTTAAAAGATCCCTGGAGTGCCCTTTAGTACCAGGAGATAGGCCTAGGGGGCACTACACATGTATCACAGCTGTAGGGGAGAGTGGGGACAGTTGCAACACTTTTTGTATTTCCTTCAGTTTCTCTGAAACAGTTTTTTGTGGAAAGCCAAAATTTTAATACATTAAACCCACATCTGTCATATACCCACCAACATTGCTGTAACATGCCTACATATGATAATATATGTACAATTTAAACTTTAAACAGACAACGTCAAGCGTTGCAACTGACCCCAAGCAGGGGACAGTTGCAACAGTCCAGAGG
>JAZGTK010003314.1:0-27835 GCA_036877625.1 Ambastaia sidthimunki | reverse complement strand
CATATAACGTTGCATCATAAATATTTTAGCAGCAATTGATTTAGGCAATAATCTGCCTTTCTCCAATAAAACTGGAGGTCTAACGTTCGTCATTCATACTGAGATTTAGAGGAAATAATTAAATAGATCGCTGGTAAATGTTAGATTAACGTAGGCCTATGGATGCTGTTAAAAACGTCAAGAGTGAGTGCAATGGTCCCGCAGTGCTTTCCTACCAAGCCTGTCTCGTGTCGCGCGCATGTGGTGGTCTCGAGCCCTGTTACGTAACGTTACGTATATCGACAATTACCTGCCCAATTTTGAGATGCATAAAACGATACTGTTTTCAATAATACACTCGTATCCAGCACATTCCCATCCTAACAGACTTAATTCCAAACGCAAAGAGAGAACCGATCACATTATGCATCAACTTAACAAAAACAGGTTGGCTGCATTTATTACACAATCCCACCGTGTCTGAAATACCACGAAAGGGCAAATCAAAGGCCCGTTTACCCCAAATCTGTTTACTCTTGTGCTAAAGGGGGGCATGGCATGACATCGAACCAACAGACTTGTCTCCACTGGTTCTTTCCCGTTTGTTCTCCGTACACGGAAAGCTCCTGCCCCCTGATCCCTCAAGCGCCCGGATGCACAGCAGCCACTATCCGTCCGTCACTCAGTCAAACATGGTCGCCGGAGCTGAAAGCAGCGTTTAGGAATCTCAGCGCTGAACATTCGCTTTATTAAACCAGGGCTGTCGGCTCCGGAAAGCGTCTCCGGAGGGTTTAATCCTCATATCGGTGAGTATGAACTGTGCCATTGGGTACTGTCAAGCTCAATGAAACGGATACACACCGTAGGAAAACTGCAGTAAGAACCACGCGTTTCAGAGTAAGAACTGGCCCCGTGTTACTTTGTTACTCGTGCGGGAAGCTACATTTGCCATCGAGACGTGATGTTACGGTCTGAATGATCGTATATTACCTGATTTACGCTATTTATTAAAGGCTGGGGGGAATGTAAAGGTATTTTATGTTTTGAACTGCCTAACCATTATCAGAGTGTTCGTTGTGGTTATGACAACTGCTGTCGGATGTCTTTTAATTTGTATTTATACATTTTTGAGACTGTCACAAATGAGATCCTTTAGGACAGACTGCAGCGGACACTATTTTGCGAAACGTGATTATTTAGTGTAACAATCGGTAATACAAAACACTGGTGTTTATATTAAACACTTCTATTTTTACACGATCCGCAACAAAGTGTAGCAGTATTCAAGTTAAAATGGTAGATGCTGAAGAATGCATATTAAAATCTCTTCTGTATTGACTTGGCATATTCACTCATGAAGGTGTCTGCAGTCTACGGTTGAGCATTATTTAGATGTTTCCAAACAACATGACCCCGTGAATAGGATTTAATGATTCAAATACAATTCAAATAGAATGCAAATATATTGTAAGCTTTTTATGCTCTATTTGCATTGCAGTGCTTAATATCATTTTGTGACATGTCTGATATTTGTCCTTTTATGGACCTAAACACGAACAGACCATATCTTCTGCTGAGTTCACACTTTATCTACAGATTTAAATGGATAATATAACTGGAAGCCGTAAGATCAGTTATTAGAACCCAGTGTGACACACCCTCTGTGCATGTGAAAGGTAAGATCTGGTATTTTAACATGAAGCAACATGTGTTGTGTGTACACATCTTGATAGAACCTGACAGAAGACCTCATGGTGTTTAAGTGTCGTAGCCTTGAGGAGATCAGTGTCAGCGGAGGTTTTACATTTACTAAAAAATGCTCAGGTTCCTTTGAATCCGCCCATATTTTGCTTTAGCAACTTTTTTATGTATTCATAAATACTTCATTTAACCTGTATTTGTGTAAACCAGGGATGGGGAACCTTGTTCCTAGAGTTCCTGCAGAGTTTAGATCCAACCCTAAACCCTCCAGGAACAATGTTCCCTATCTCTGATGTAAATGGAATAAAGCTTTGGAACTTTGAGTTTAAGCTTTGGAAATCTGAGTTAAAATCTCAGATTTTGCTATTTGACATAACACAGATTGAATGTCTGGGGGCAGTGAGGATGTTCCTAGGTTAGTACAGTACATTGGTGAGTTATACCTTTAATTAAGGGACGGAGTTTTCCACAATACAGGGAGTAAATTACCCATCTTCCGTGCTCCCTGTTGCTGTTCTCACAATACTTTCCATACGCTCCCTCTGAGTTTGAATGCCAGCACTCACAACACAGCCTTGTGTGTATCCCCGACAACATTTGGCTCTCTGGTTGGTATTCTCAAAGGAAGACAAGTTGCCCATTTGCCAGGGCCATGGCAGCACTGTAGGAACAATAAGTCATTGACATGTTTGAGAAATTGCTTGGGAGGTCCTCTTTTAAAAACAATAGGTAATTCTTATTTGTAACGGGACATGAAGATGTATGAGCAGGTTATGGTACGGCTCGTGACAGATGTTTGTGGCTAAAATCCCACCTAAGATGGAGTCATACAAACAGCATTCCTTGTGGCTCACCTCAGAGGAATAATTTACCTTAATGGAGAAATGACATAACCAGCAGAAGGGGGGGGGGTTGTGACCATATTACTTTATTGTTTATGAATAGTGATGTTCTGAAAATGTTTCTAAACAAGCAATGTGATGTATGGCTTTGCGTACCGAAACAGACTCAGTCTCTAAGGCTTGTCGCTGTCCCCGTTCGGCTATAATCAAGATGAATGTGTTTTTAAATAAACACTTTAGGGGCCGTGGCACAATTTATGACCAGGTTAAGTGGCAGTAAGAGTTAGATTGTTGTTACAACAACGTAAATGATTGCCTATACTGCGCTCAGTTTTCTACGTTGCCTCTTGTTTAGGCTTTGAGTAATTGTAATTACACACTCCAATAAACTTGGTTTAGTGATTCGCCACATAAACTTGTGTTTACCTGAGGAAGAAACTATTTGCATGTTCTTCTAGACATGAAACTAAGTTTTGCAGTTTGTACTACAGTGTATATTTAGAACTGAAGAGGTTTTGTTTGCAAGGCTCGTTTTTTGTCTGTCTGTAGTCTGGCTGTCACTCCTCTGCACTGGCACCAGTCCCAGATGACATTGTGACACTGCTCACACACACCATGATCCTGGACAAAAATCTCTGACCTGTCAGTTCATAGTTCACAGTTCTGTCATGCATTTGATGTCTGAATCTTTCATTTACTCAATCTAAGTCTCGCCGCAGCCTGCATATAATATAACTGTTTAACCAGATTTATCATGATTGTAATTCTCATTTCTGTTGGCATTTAGGATAATGTATCAAAACAGGTCAGCATTAGCTACAGGCTGCTCTAGTGCACTAGATTTTGCTGTAGAAACACTGTCACAAAGCTGTTAGAACATAGTTGAGGCAAAAATGTCAAAATATCACCAAAATAACAAGCAGACTTGTCAAAGTTCTCAAAGGAAAACTCAAGCATGAGAAATAAAGCTCAGATCAGAATGAGGTGAAAGACAGGAAGGAACCAGGAGAAAAAAAGTATACTTTTTTCATAGTTACATCAAGGTTCACAGCAGTGATGTAAATGTAAGACTGTTATTGGCTAAACCTTTTGATATGTCCTGCCCTTACTTCATTTTTTGATAAGAAATGCATTAACTTAGGAATGCAAATTCTTGTCAGGTGATTTTCTGGGGACTTTAAAGACAGATATACGACAGGTATATCGGTAGCACAAGGTCTCTTCTTTGGCATTTCCTACCTGTTCACAGGTTTTATCAGGACATTTGTCCCGCTGAGAGCTGCGTGGTTGAATGACATTTAACAGCGTAACACCTCAGCTCTTCAACGCGCCCAGGCTGGGAAACGTGAATGGGAGCCTCTAAAATAATATTTTCCGTAACCGTCCTCCAAAGCTCTCATTACTCACACTAACACCATAGAGACAGCAAAGTGCCCATCTAAAAATATCAAATTACTGCTTGGCCTTAATGCAGGAGTGCTACTTAAAACACAAGAGGGTGTCTGTGTGCAGTTCATTCTTGTTCATGTTCCTGTGAGGCTGTTGTGTACGTATTACGGTTGATGATAGAATATATATATGTGGACAGCTGGTTGCTCTTTTTTTCTCTACGGCCTCATGTGTCACGACTATTTCCAGCACCCTAGGGTCAGGCTATTACTTAGGAAGTGAGCACCCTGCTATCAGTGTAAGAACAGCTATTGGCAGACATCTGAAACCATCAATGTCTCTGTTGGGGAGACTTTTTATAAAGTATAATACGCTTCATTGTGGGCTATTTTGGGCTTTTCAATTCATGCAATGAACTTGGTTCATTCACAGACAAAAGGTAAGTGGACAATTTTATTGCGAGCTTCTTTAAGTTTGTTGGTTTTCACTTAGTATTAAATGTTGTTTTTGTAAATTCAGAGCAGCTTGATTAACTTTATAAAATGCATTTTTAGAGTTGCATCTTGAATTGTAAAAATGAATGAACAATGAACTGAATTGACCATATGAGAGCAACAAAAGTTTAATGCAATTGAATCTGACTATTCCTATTTTTTGTACATGTAAAGAAAAAAGTAATATAAACTAGATGCCAGTGTGTTCTGGCAATTCTTTCAATAGTATAAGCATGTTTATCTGGAGGCTAGACGGTTGTTGTGACAGAGGTGTCATTTGCACGTTATGGTAATTGGTGGTCCTGAGGTAAAAGCGGACAGGAGATGTTAGGAAGCCTCAGGAGGGGTGAATGATCTTCGAGAAGTTTGTGTGGGCCCATTCTTCTTCAGAGAATGTTATTTGCAAATGCAACCTCATTTGTTTATAATAGTAAATATGTATGAATTTTTAAAAGTTGTTTGTTTTCTTTAACAAGCGTGTGATTTATAGAAATTAGTTTTTTTTAAATGGATTTATTACCAACGCAATTGCAGTATCGTCATTTATCACTTTGGCAGAATTTTAAATCAATATGTCAAGAAAACAAATCATTACATCAAGAGGAAATATCAGCCTGCCCGATTGTTACATCATCTGAGATGTAAACAGACCGAGAACAGAGACATTAAACATTGTAAAAACGTTAGCCATGAGTTTTTATTCAGTGGTTTGTCAGTTTGTTTGCTATACTGCCTCAACAAAGGAGTCAAAGAAGTTAAAATGCAGACTGTGCAAATCTTTTGTCTGTTTGCGGATTTACGTTCGCAAACCACCCATATATTATCTCCCATGATGCCTGAGACTGAACAGACTTGTTTTTACTACCTTGATGCCACAGGACAAGTTGATAAAACTGTTGTAACAATGCGTGACGTGCTACCGGTACCGCTCTTGGTCTGTGAGTCAGGGCTGTGTACATGTATGAGAAATGACTCTCAGAATTGTTTATGACACTCTGACAGATTCTCACCCCCCTCCTGACAGCTCTCAATGCAGAGTGAGTTCCAATAACTGCAGCTATCACCTATAGCTCCAGCTGAGGATGAATGTCTGGCTATTTTTGGGTCGCAGTGAGGTATGACCTGGGGTGCTTTGGTCCACACAGGAACTACAGACATCCCCCAAGTATCAGTGATGTGGGACTGTCTGTGATGTGCTGGAGGGGAGCGTCGTCCCTCGTGTTGTGGCTGTTGTGTTTTGTTTGGAACAGGAGAGGTGGTCTGTGAAGGGGGCACATGATAATGATATCATCATTTTGAAAGAACTGATTGTTCCAAAGAAAGACAGAAAGACTAGAAGAGAAAATGTGTTTTGCTGTAATGAGATTATGAAATTAGATGCAGTTTAATTGTTCTGTGTTCAGGAGATCAGTATCAAAATGAAACTATCAAACCAATTCATTCTTTCTAATATTGATCTGACAGTTTTATTATTTGTTTTAGTTTTATAGTTGGGTGGTTTCATTTGGGTTGTATATTTAAATATGTATATGTGTCATGACTGTGTCATTTCTCTGAGAGATGACACAAGGATATAACAGGCTACGAAGAAATAACTACTGGACAAATCATTTTTTTAAATAAAAAAATAGTCTTAGGTTAAAATGGTATAGGTGGAAAGAAATATTTTCAGGGGTGAATATTTTCTTAGTAAGTAAAAGCAAATAGTTAATTTTCGATCCAGACACCCTGTTATCTGTTGTGCTATGGAAGTTTGCATATCTCATAAAATATTGGTATTTTATTATTTTTTCCTTTTTTGTGTTGAACTGATTGAGTGATTTTTCCTTTCTGAAGTGCTTTTACTTTCAAATTATTTCTTATATTACATTTGGTTATTTGCTTTTATCTTGCAGTAAATGCCTTTAGTGAGACATAATGCAGATATAATGGTGCCAGCAGTCAGTGTATACACATTTGAATGTCCTTGGTCTGACTCTGTGTCTTTCTCTTACTGTTAGAATAGAATCACCCTCCTCCTCTACACTGTTCTTCCCTCTCATTGGCTCAATCACCTCTGTCACTCCTTCTTCCCCATGCGGCATTAGCCAATCAGAACCACTGCTCCAATTCAGAGTGTGAATGATTGGCTGGCTGTCCTTTGATGCTGCTGGCTCTCTTTAAGAAGCAGTCTAGACTGCAGTGACAGCTTTTTCAATGATAATCGACCTGCTTCTGTTCTGCAACACGTTTGAATCTTTAACTTATAATTCTTCATACTATTATTTTGCCATAATGTTGTGATCTTTGTTTCTTCCTTTAAATTCATCGGCCAGTTCCATTGTATCTCTCACCCTCACAAGTCAGCACATCAATGCCTTTCGCCATCCTTTCATTCATATTCCCTCACATTTAATCTCCCCATCTCTCATTTTTCAAGCTATTTCCGACCTCACTTCCAAAAAAAGGGAAAGATCTGGCCACTGCGTAGCAGAAGGTGAGTACACTTGATCAGCATTTAGTGTCGCAGTCAGAACTGTTGCAGTTCAGTGACACTCATGTGTCGTGTCTCTCTCCTAACGCAACAGGTTGTGTATGTACTTCATATGTAAGACAGGGCTTGTCAACGTGGACAAATTGTAAAAAACAGCCAGTAGTTATTATGACTATAAGAACATGCACGTCTCTCCTGCAGTCCTTAACAGACAAAAGTACTAGCTGAATGCTTGTAATTTCTACGTATTATTATGCTAAAGTTTATTTTCTTTCAAAGCTTGTTGTTTGTCATAAAGCTCCTCCGGGGGTTTTGGTGTGGAATAGCCCACAATCTCTCAAACTGAGTCTGATGGTATTTTCTATAGTGTTGGAATGCAGCAAAAGCTGTTGAGCCAGGACAATGTTGAGAATGTTTGTGCTTTTATCTGTGGCCTTGTAGGTGCATCTATATGTGTTTTTGTGTGTGTAAACATATGTGTCCCTTATAGCAACAAGCTGATTTTAAAATGCATTTGTTGTTCCTTCGTTCCTATAAGTAATAAATTGCATGTACGTCAAAAACATTTTCTTCAAATTCTGATTGCTTGTCTCATGTTCTAACCATGTAACCTTTGTTATAAATAAATCTGTAAATAATTATGTTTTATATATGTTTAAGCTTTTGGAATAGATAGATGTCATTTGGAAATTATTTTGAGAACAGTATGAAAAATAGTCTTTGACAGAAGCTGTCAGTGAACGGATTCAACAACGCTGATTAAAGAGTGACATAAGCATTCAATATAATCCAAACTGTGTCAGCTTATCACCCTGTCCTGATGTCACATGGTGGTATCAGTGTTCTGGTTTTGCAGGGAAATGTTGTAACTGTTATATTGGTCTGTTGCGTTTCTTAAAATGAGATCATTTTTAAATGCAGACCTGCTATTTAGTATGCATGAGCCATTTATGTCTCAAGAACGCTTTCCAAAATACCCAGCATGCATTGCTTGCATTTGTTATTTTGAGATTTCCTTTGTCCTCTCTTTCTTACCAAAAATTCCAAGCATCTTAGATAGGCTGTAATATTTGTGCCAGTGTCTGGTTGATTATATGAGTGCACAGGATGTTCTGGAAAAGAAAAACTATTTATACTGAGGCTTTACAATGTACCTGTTAATGTACTTGACATTGATTTACATCTCATTGTGTTTATTTCAAGGTGAAGTGTGTAATATCTGTGTCATTTTTAGCATCTCAGATTTAGAAAACAATATTGTTTTCGAACAGGTTTCCTGAACACGCACCTTTTTGTCATTGGCCAGAATATCCCGCCCCATCTCGTGCCATTGGTTGAGCCAGTGATGGACTGCAGAGCCACAGTGTTTATAAATTTTTTGGGAAATCAGCTTAAAAATTACTTAAGAGTTGTCTCTGCTCAAATAGAATTAAGCACTTTTAAACATTAAAAATTAAACTTTGTGTTGACACCCTCCTGCATGACTGAGGTTAACAATTCGAACCATCTTGTAACCGAGTCAACAACCATGTGATGTTGATACGTAAGGTGTTGCTGTTCACGTGACTCAGCCAGTAAATACCTTGAGAATGTATTAGTCTGGCTGTTTACATTTAATTCCTTTAAACAAAAGGCTTAGTGATGTTGAAGAATGTGCCATTTTCTCCCCTTCGAGTTGACAGGTCTGAGCAGTGTTTATACGTAGCATTGGATCCCAGGTGATGCCTTTGACATTGTTGCACGATTTCATGCGACAGCTTCATAACGCATTCAGATCCGTGCAGTCCTCAACTGATGCTCTAAATACTGTACCTTCCTCCCCGCAGTGCAGGATCAGTCGTGCCGATAAACAGCACTGATCAGATTTCAACAAGCACATAGTGGCCCATTTACAGACTTCCCGTTTTCCAGTGAATTTGACCCACTAAGAATCTTAGACCGGGGAAAGCAGGAAATAAGGAGACTGTAAGCGGGTATTAGGGGCTGTTGCACGGTGGTGTTTTACAGTGCAGCTGGAGCGCGGCTCGACGGGAGACTCGAACCTGAAACGTGGCCAAACAGCTGAGAGGAGATGTGAGGCAGGAGCGATTGTTTTCCAGTGCCGACCACACTGTTATGTTCTGCTATGCATGTTAGTCACATTGTGTCCTCTTGACACCTGAACACATTGGCTTTGTAGTCAGAGGGTGGGCAGTTCTCCTGTTAGAGCTTGAGCGGCTGTCTGTGGTTTATGTAATGCTTTTTGGCCTATTTCAAAGTTATTGTTTAAAATAAATAGTTTTTCTTTTCATATCTGCCATTTTCTATGGTCTTCCCACTAACTGTCTCTCTGACTTTGCTTCCCATTGTGTCTTTGGCTTTATTACTTTTAATCAATAAAGGAAAGTGCGAACGCTGTTTAATTAATTCGTCTCTCTCTTGTTTTGACAGCTGAAGACTTCTCACTGGACAGGACACTAAGAGGGCCAAACAATGGAATGCTCTCTCCTGCCTACACTGCTCAGCACTCCACAAACTGAGGTTAAACGGCTTAGTTAGCAGTGTGCCTTTCCCCCAAGAACTTTTTTTGCCTGGGGAAGTTTGGAGAAAAAAAACAACAGAAGGAGAATTTCCTTCATAGTACAGCACCTTACTCTGGTTCTTTGTAGTTGTTTGTTTGGAATTCGTTCGTAAGCTTAATAAAAAGAAAGCCAAGATGGATTTGGAGGCGTACCTGTGGATGGTCGTGATTGGTTTCATAATTGCTTTCATCCTGGCATTTTCGGTGGGGGCCAATGACGTGGCAAATTCGTTTGGCACGGCGGTGGGGTCAGGAGTGGTGACATTGCGCCAGGCCTGCATCCTGGCTTCCATATTTGAGACCCTGGGCTCCATGCTCCTCGGTGCCAAGGTCGGGGAAACCATACGGAAGGGAATTATAGATGTCAATTTGTACAACGAGACAGTGCCTGTTCTGATGGCAGGAGAGGTCAGCGCCATGGTTGGTGAGTAATACATCATTTAGCGCAAACTTCAACCTATCGCTTGGGAGATTAATGATAGAGAACTGAGGCATTTACTGTACAGTTGATTCTCTGTAAGCTGCCAGACTCTGGGAATCATGTTTGTGGAGTGAGCTGTAAATGAGTAGCTGAAGAAAAATTCAAGCTTTTGTTATTGTTAGACCAAAGATTCTAACTTAGAATCTTCAAAGTTCAAAAGAGAAGTTAGCTTATCAAACTAAACCTTCTGTGTATCTGTAGGAGTTTATTTTGCTGTATTACACAGTTTAATTATGATAAAAAATGTGTATAATATATGTTTAATAGATAGCTGTACTAGTTTCAGGTCTGCAGGTCTGACTGTACATTATCCCTTATGTTATGTTCATTTGTTGAAAACGGCTACAGTGTAATGCTTTTTGAATAATATCCTGTCTGGAGAGTATAATAAGGACAGAAGGATTGAGAACATATGGTTGTAAGACTGTCTTTTGCTCCCACTCACATTGGCTTTCTCTTGCAGGGTCTGCGGTTTGGCAGCTCATTGCCTCGTTTCTGAAGTTGCCCATTTCTGGAACTCATTGCATTGTGGGATCTACTATTGGCTTCTCAATGGTTGCTATTGGCACTAAGGGAGTGCAATGGATGCAGCTGGTTAAAATTGGTAAGAAACCTCAGTTACGCAATACGTTATCTATCATAATGCGGTATTTATCTGCACGCCAGAAAACTTAACAGGCTAGTTTTAAATGTCTTGTGCAACCGAGTGCTTAAGATCACCCTTGTATAATTCCTATTTGTCTTAATTCTATGTGATTATATATTGTTTCGCTGGTTTAACATTATCTAATTTTGTTGAATTTCGTGTAATTTGTTTAATGTCACATATTGGCCTTTTCACCTCTAGCCGCATAATGCGTCATTACATTGGCAGCCTATTGATTTAGTAATTGCTGTTTGTTTGATGTAGTGGCGTCGTGGTTCATCTCCCCTCTGCTGTCTGGTCTGATGTCTGGCCTGCTCTTCTTCATCATCAGATATTTCATTCTTAGCAAGGTGAGTTTAAAGTCATGGATTGTTATTACACTGGTCATATAATGATTTGTAAACTTGTATATATTCTTAAACAGATTTTGACTTTCAGATGTAAAAAAGTGATCAGATTGCTCAGACAGGCCTTAAGCGTAATGCTCTGTGGTTCAGACCATCAGTATAAACATTTCAAAAGTGCATTAGTGGCCTTTAGCCTGTCTGTGGTGTTATAGAGCCGTCCATCACCAGTCACCAGCATTTAAGACCTCACTTTTTCATTATATTACCATATAACATGCGTTAAGCTGTTTGTACTTAACTGTGCCCATGGCTGTTTAGATTGCTCTGAAAATGGATCTAATACAACATCTGTGATGGTACTGTGACTGAATGTTGCCTGGCTGAACCAATTTTTGGCTAGTGTAGACACTGCTGTAAACACTGTCTTTAAGAGATGGATTTGCATTCTTGCCTGTGGCCGCAGTAGTATTGTGGTTTAGGGGAACATATACATTGACGCATTTGGCAGACGCCTGCTTACGGTTTGGTGACTTACAGTGCATTCATGGTATACAACTTATCATTATGTGTGTTTCCTGGGAATTGAACCCATGACCTTTGGGTTGCTAACGCAGTGCTCTACAATTTGAACTACACAGCATTCAAATGCACAGCATTCAAAAATAGTAACAAAACAGTGTTTTAGCTACAAATTATTGCTTCTACTGCAGGATTATTTGATAAATGATAGTAAGGGTGCTCCCTGTCTCTCTCTCTCTCTCTCTGTCTGTCTCTCTCTCTCTGTCTGTCTCTCTCTCACACACCCACACACACATACACACACACACACAAATTGATGTACACTAATGAGATGACTAAAGTCATGTGGTTGCCCATAAAGTAAATTTATTTCACATTAAATGGGTCTCCTCATGGATAATGATTCATTTATGCTGCTAGGTGTCAGTATAAAGTCTGGGACAAATCGGTTCACAAGGTTTGCAAATGCAGCACAAAATATACAAAAATATGGATTAGACCTTCATAAGCAAACATTATAAATTGGCTATAAATGTAACATTGCTGTGCTGGATTATTATTAATTTTGGGACTAGTTTGTCCTGTGGAGGTCAAGTAAATTCAGACATTACATTTTAGTAAAAACTACTAAGACATCAATACTTTCAAATCAGTAAATGAAATCATGTTAATAAGTATATCAGTAACTGAAACATATAGTTTAGACTTTATGACCTCACTTTACTCTTTCAATTACAGGATGACCCTGTTCCCAATGGTCTCCGTGCTTTGCCTCTCTTCTATGCCTCAACCATTGGAATCAACACCTTCTCCATCATGTACACTGGAGCCCCCTGTAAGCTACTTAAAGTGATAGTGCGTCCACAAGAAAGCTGTCTTTGATCTCTGAGTTTGTTTGTTGTCACTGAATAAGTGGCACTGAATCTCAGCCTTAGTAAGCCACATGCGGAACGTTGACATCAAATAACATTTCTTCAAGATAAATCCACATGAGTGCTTTTAACTACTTAAAATTGTGTTTATGTCTTTGGCCATCTGACGCGCTCTTGTTTTTTTCTAGTACTGGGCCTGGAGATGCTCCCCGTCTGGGCTATTGCCCTCATTACGTTGGCTGGGGCGGTGGTATGTGCCGGTCTGGTCTGGATTTTTGTTTGCCCCTGGATGAGAAGAAAAATAGCAAGTACGTACTGTCCTGTTCCCTCCTGCAGACTACCTGAACACGCACCAATGGTGTTCATGGTGGTGAAATATGGCCATAAAGTTAGCTGTTATTTCTAATGTAGCTTTGGAAGAAGGCACAATGTGTCCAGCAGAGGAGGGGAAGGATTTGCCGAACATCTGCTTCTCTGCTGGGGGTTCTGTGATGTAAAGACAATCTTTTGCTGGCTCTGGTTTGCGGGCCCACGTCGAGAGAGATGAAAAGCAAATAAACCAAAGCTGTTTATTTGAGAACACCAGGGTTTTAAAACTAGTCACATGGACCGTGTAGGGTCTGTGCACTTATATCAATGCAAGATTGGTTGCACAGGTGTTGTGATGTATTAGCAGAGAAGTCTTAATGAAATTAGTTGCTGAAATGTTTATGCACTGCTTTACACTCACGGATCATCACCCTGTTAATTGTTTCATGCACAATGATGCTGAAGCTGTATTACATTTGTGTTTCAGATTAAGGGCTTGTTTCATAATGGGATTTACAATGCAAGACATTACTGTAAAAACCTGTGAAATCAGTGATTATATGTGCCAGATATTCTCACTGTAATAATATAAATACTTTCATTAAAGTTTCTTCCCTATCTGTTTAACATAAACTTATTATTGTTACAAAACATGAAGTCCACAAGTCTTTTTTCAAAGATGTTCCGCCTTTTTCCCAAACAGGTCGGTTGAAGAAAGAACATGTTCTGTCCCGCATCTCTGATGAGAGTTTGGATAAAATTCCGGAGGAGGAAGAGGAAGCTCCTGTTTTTAAAGAGCTTCCAGGTGCCAAAAGCAGCAATGATGCTGTGCTGCCTCTGAGAGAAGAGTCCACAGGGGAGCTAAACAGTCTGGCTAATGGAGGAACTGTCCTGCCCAATGGCAGGGTGTATGGTATGATAAAAAAAGGACACGATTATCATTTGTAATAGATATCCACATGCCATCCGCCGGGATATGGTAGTTTAATAATTTAATTTTCAATTTAGTTTTTTTATTTCAGTTTGTTTTAACAGTACATAAACATTTATTTCATTTTGTTTTTGTTGCGGACCAAATTTTTCGTTAGGTCGGACCAACTCCATGACCAATGGCTGCCTCAAGTCGCCCGTGTCCAATGGGGGCTTCAGCTTTGACGGCCACATGCGCAGTGATGGCCAGGTCTACCACACAGTTCACAAAGACTCGGGTCTCTATAAGGACCTCCTGCACAAGATCCACTTGGGCCGTCTGGAGGACGAGCGCAGCAGTTCTCGTCCCGACAACAGCTACCGGCACCTCCGCCGCAACAACAGCTACACGTGCTACACGGCCGCCATCTGCGGCATGCCGGTGCAGCCACTGATGCGATCAGAGTCCAGCGCCCCTCCGCCGGAAGACAGCGAGAAGCTAGTGGGTGATACCGTGTTTTATTCAAAGAAGCGGCTGCGTTACGACAGCTACTCCAGTTACTGTAACGCGGTCGCTGAGGCCGAGATCGAAGCGGAGGAGGGCGATGTGGACGTGAAGCTGGCGGCAGATAAAAGGGAGCCTCCTGCTGAGGGGGAGTTGGAGGATTGCATTGATGAAGATAAAGAGGAAAAGGACAAGCCTCAGGTCTTCCTGCTCTTCCACTTCCTGCAGATCCTCACTGCTTGTTTTGGATCATTCGCACATGGTGGGAATGATGTCAGGTATGACACTTCTCCAAATATTGAACTAATGTTTCTAAATATTGACCTGGGAATGGAACTTTTGGCAAATTCTTACACCATTTACTGACCATTATTAATCAGAAAGTTAATACATTTTCAACCAATAAACTTTAAATCAGAAGATTTGCAAACAGAATCTTTTTGAATCAGACGGATTCTTCCTAATCAGATTCTATTGAAATAATTCAGTTGCAAGTCTATAGCGTTTTTCACAGTGTACATTGTAGCAAATCAGTTTTACAGAAATAAAAATATATGAGTACAAAAGAAAAAGATATTTTAATAATATTCTTTTTTCCACAAAACACTCCCCACCGAACTAACTAAAGGCAAATGGGGCAAGAAGAAAAGATTACCTAATCATTTTGGATTAATTTGTTTCTGAACAACAAGAATCAAAGTGATTCTATTTTTTCAGTGTAAAATAATAGCATGTATCAGGGTTGTAGAATGACTTTGAAAGGCGGCTTTGTGATTAGCTTGTTCACAATAATAACTAAATGTTGTGGCTGTAGGAGTAAAGAATTTTCGTATTTCTTTCACATTCCACAGCATTAGTATGTTCTGAGAACAAGCCCTCACGTCTCTTCTGTGCCACAGATCTAGTTCAGTATCCAGGCTGTTAAAACCTCTAGGCTAACTGCAACTACATAACTGATCAGAATAACCCACCAGAATTTTTTTTTAAAAGTTATCGCCAGCATTTTGGATAATTTTCATAAAACTTTGATGACCCCCAGAATATTTTCCTCAGAATAAGATGCATAATAATGCCCCCTACAATGTAATGTGATTGCTGGAAATTTCCATCTGGCTGGGAAGCGTTGTCTTGCAAGTAAAAATTGAAAATTACATCAATGGTGGGAAAAAGTTAATGTCTTAATTGTTAAAATTGTCTTTAAATAGTTTTCATTAGTGGCATGATTTTAGGGTGAACTATCTCCTTAAATGTGTATTTAAGCACTTATTAATATTTGTCATGTGACCTGAGGATCACATAGATTCTAATAAAACATCACAGTAGTCACTTCTTCTGTGAGTGATGTGATTGGTTTGTCTTTCCTGCAGTAATGCTATTGGTCCTTTGGTGGCCCTGTGGATGATCTATGATCAGGGCGGAGTGATGCAGGACGCAGCCACACCGGTCTGGCTGTTGTTCTATGGTGGCATAGGAATCTGTGCTGGATTATGGGTTTGGGGTCGACGTGTCATTCAAACGATGGGCAAAGACCTCACGCCCATCACTCCCTCCAGGTGAGATCTACATGTGGGCAGAAAGCATGACTAATCTATGCATGAGGAAAGTGGTTTGTGCTGTTGCATGCGGATGTGCTGATTAATCCAGCAATAGTGTTATGTTGAATTCTTCTTCTGAGTGGCCCTCTATGGTAAACCCGTGTCCAAAACACACACCATTTTTAATACAATTTTATACTGTGAAAGTCTTCTTTTTGCTGTAGCAAAAAAGTAAGAAAATGGCATAAGGACAGGTTGTTATGAGACCAGTAAAAAAAAAAAATACTCATTTTTGAATTTCTTTGTGTTCTGTGTTGGATTTAATGATTTTCATTAAAAAAAAGGGTTAGGGTTATCATTTAACATTTTCTGTGTTAATTATGTTTATTATTGACCCATAAATAGTGCAAAACCAATAACACATTTTTTGGGAAATGCTAAAACCAACTGTGTATTTCTAGACTTAAGTTTAATTCTGAATCCCAATGTTGCCTCAGATATTTGGACCTCATTGTGTGTGCACAGCTGACAGGACTGAAATCGCTACACTTGGTCCTAAAGCAGTCTGTCCTTGAGGTGTAATAGTAGACTTTAAAACTGGAACATGTGCTTTGCCAGCAGGGTCGCAACGGTTTATCTGATATTGAAATCTTGCTAGATTAGTTCTGTAATGAATCGGCTTTTCTCTTTTGGGTACTTGCCCTCAATCCCTCTTTGTGTTGGCACCACAAATCGGGTTAAACATCACAGCAAAATGACCGTAATTTAAACTTTTAAGACACTTTAGAATAAAGGCAGTTTCAAAAGACCGGTCACTGTTTTGAACCCTCTACCCAGAACTGTGCGTGTTTGCTAAATTTAGCAAGACACTTGTGCACATGGTCTTTGCAACCTTGCGTTCTCTTAGTAACGAGACAAACTGTCAAAAACAAATGAGCATGAGGTGATAATCAGAACAAAAGCTTTCCATTCGCCCTTTAAACAGAAGCCATAGAGACTTGGGGGTGGGCCCTTTTGACCTGGGTCAGTAAGCAACCACTCAAAACATCCTAGCATTGCCTAACAATGCCTTAGCAACCACATAGCAACTCCTTGACAACCATTCAGATTACAGTTTTGAACAATCAGGCAGCCATAAACAACCATTTTCATTACATATTCAATGTAGTGTTTAGTGAAAAACTGTTCAGAAAATGTACAGGAAGTTGTATTATTATTAAGGCAAAAATTTTTATTGTAATTAGTAGGTTTTTAGTGTTGTATAAATGTTGTGGTTTCTCATTCAAATATATGTGTGTGTGTGACAGACTTTGGTTCATCATTGAGAGGTCACTCTAAAATCCTGCATGTTTTGACATTCCAAAACTAAGACTGTGGATTATGTGGCAATGTTCCCAGCCCTGTGAGGAACTCACATAGCTCACAAAAATAACAATCAACATGACCTCAGCATGTCAAGTTGGTCATTGCGTTTGATGTTTGTTGACAGGAAGGAAGGAATCGTTACCTTCATGCTTTTGTCTTATTTCAAATCTTCTGTTTAGTGATGACACATCTGATGGGTTTTGTATGTGTGTGTGGATGCCTTGTCTTTTTGTTTGTGTATTGTGTGTATCTTACCCACGTTTCTGAGTGTTTGTGGGTTTACCTAAATAGTCAGAAAAATAACATCTAAAACCAGGTTAAGCTGGGTTGCTAGTCTTAGCTGGTCTCCCAGCCTGCCTAGACTGGGCTAAATTGTGGTTTTAAAGGGGCGTAGACATTTTTTAGCTGGTCAGGCTGGTACAACAACTAAACCAGCTGAACGCAAGCTTGACCTGTCCGGGAGACCACCTTGACCCAGCCTAGCAAACCAGTTTAGGGTGATTTTTGATGTTTTTTTTTTTTTAGGAACATTAGGAACATTTAGGAATTAGTGTTAGGGTTTGGGTGAGTCGTATTGTAAATAGCTTTAAACAAGTCTATGGTACAGCATGTTCTTATTTAGAGGGAAGAGTGTATGTTTGTGTGTGTTTGTGTTGATATCACATGAGAGTTTATCAGTATCAGTCTTTCAGCAGATCCATAATTACCTGCTGCTATTTCCGTCTGTGTGCATGCGTGTGTTCTTACTGTGATACTTTGTCACGTTCTCAGACGCACATTCTTGCGCATTTAATGCGCAGGAATTCACAAACACAACCATGTCAACCCTGTTTTCCTGTTATTGCATTACCTCAACCTCCGCATGGAGTTTTCCCACCTTTTTTGCATGTTTGGAGTTTTTGCATGATCCTGTTAAATCGACGCCTCTTTCCCACCTGCATGCTGTACGGATCTGGTGGTCTCTCCGCAGCACGCTTTGTCATCACAGGTGTAATCGCAGGTGTGACTGTATAAAGTTGTGTTCTCCCCCGCAGTGGATTCACTATCGAGCTGGCCTCAGCGCTCACTGTTGTTCTGGCGTCTAATATCGGACTTCCAATCAGTACCACACACTGCAAGGTAAAGCTCGGGTCAGGCATCAGCTGGCCCCCTCAGGTCACTGTGTGCATGACAGGGGAGAGGAGGGATCTGTCTGTTGTCATAGGGACCGAGACGTGTTGTCAAATCCAGCTCTCACTGTGTGACATAATTGCTTTTGACAATTAATAACATTGGGTGCAGTTCAACACTTGGCACTTTCCACAAATAAGGTACAAGTTTGTTGCCCCCGTAGGCATTATATACCGAGCTGACTGTTTGACATTTTTATTTCTTTGATTAGTAACTTTGGGGGATCTAATACAGGGTAAGCATCACCGGTTGAGCCAGATTTTTATTTAATTTATGTGCTTTATAATGTCATTTATAATAAGTGGCATTTTTATAAAAAAAGTAAACAAAAGTTACCTTGTTAAAATTAATTAACCATTACCATATAAACCACAAGTTAACCATTTAACTATGTTACGAGACTTAGTTTTAAGTAATTGTTTGTAGTTTTTTGTAATTGTTTAATGTCTAATCAAACATTATTGATTAACAAATATTCGGCCAAACTTGATACCTGCTTAGTGAGCAGGTAATAGTTGTTAAAATTTGATTTCAATTTACATTTTTATGTAATGAAGTTTAATGTGTTTGCCTAGAATAAAACAATATAATTAAAGTCAGTTTTAAGGTGTTTTTGTAATATGCAAAATTTTGATGACAAGACAAAAAATTTGACTTTCTAGAATTTGAGTTTCTAGTACTCTACTAGTGGAAAATGCCACATTAGCATTCTGTGAACTCACTCTAGATTCTCTGATCTCAGTCCAGTTACTGATGTCATTGGCTTAGACACTGTTTCCGATGATAATCAACTTTATTGCATGCTGATGTCAACGCTGGGACAATGAAACCACTCATTAAGGCAAACACAGCACTTTCAAACCCCTTTAGAAATGAAGACAAGTGTTCCCTCCTCTTCTCTTAGACTGTGCATACAGAATAAATAAACACAGTCTTCTCTTTACAGATTTGTGTGTAAGTGGTGCTTCTACATCATCTCTTTTATCCCTCTTTATTCTCTCATAGCATGTTGCTGTGTATTGTCAGTGGTCACAGCTCGGGTCACTGGTGTCTTGCCGCATGCTGTGTGTGTCTCACATGTTAATCTGTTTATGTGTGTTTGTGTCTGTCTTGTCATTTGTCGTCTCTTTACAGTGGATTTTGCATTGAAGTAATGAGTGCTTTAACGGTGCTTGTTGCCTCAAATGTGGGCGTTCCTATAAGCTCCACCCACTGCAAGGTATTGGTATAGTAATTTGGTAGTGCTAAGCTCCGCCCCCATGGCTTCACTAGCAGAATCGCAGAACAACCAATCAGTGCTCACCTCCGTAACTCCATGATTGCAGCTTTGATTCACTTTGATACGTTCTTAGTGTCTTGTGATCATTAGTTTCGAATAAAAAAATAAAGACATTTACTGAAGCAAAGGCTTTATCTTTGTGAAAGGTACTGCATTGTAGTCCATTCTGAATGTGTTAACCACATCATGTAACAATCATCAGGACATTTTGTAGCCTCATTCGTTCAGCTTCTAGTTGAATGTAACTAATGTAAATTAAGTGTACTTTGGTCAGGCATATTGCAGGTTGCTAAAAACTTACCGCATCACTGGTTATGACGTTAGAACAATATTTGGCAGTCCATCAAAGCACTTTTGTGAACAAATGTTTAAAGAAAGGATTTTAGCAACCACACCTATAATAACAAAATCAATACAAAAGCTTATCTATTATTTTGTCACCACCGATCCCTGTAGTGGAAATGAGCTAATCTCTGTTTCCTTTCCACTCTCCTGCTGCTGTTGATGTGATGTTTGAATAGGGATGTTGGGTCGTTGAAATGGCGGTCAAGAGCATCTGTTTATGTGTGGCTTCAGACTGATACCTCATCCAGTTCCACAGCCTCCATTCACATTTATACCGGCTTCATTATGTTTTTGTTTTCCGTGTATCATTTTGAAGCCTGTATGGAGAGTGAAAGTGGAGGACATGGGTTCAGTTCGGATATTTGAATTATTAGGATTATTATCAGTGACGCCAACATGCGTCACAGTCTTTGTTTCCAAAATAGCATCCAAAGCACAGATTCAAATGTCAGTGACGGATCGTTAATGTGCAGATTAGCATCATTCTGATATGCCCCCATATTGCAGTATTGGGAAACTGGAACAAAAACATTTCACAGTGGAGTCGCATTTCCATCATGTTTATATTGATTACAAGCTCAGCAGATATCTTATATGTTTGCCAACTGACACTAATGAAGTTGATGATACTAATAAAAGGCTATGGAATACATTTATCAGAATACATTGATTGGGCATGTGGCCTATAGATTAGCCATCCAACATGAAGCCTTGTTTTTGTTTTAAAGAACATAATGAAGTCTTTTATAGTGAAATACTCCTCTGTTGTTGACTTTGGGCTGACTTTTGCTCCAGTTTTAGCCCCCTGTGACGGGGTCTTTAGTTACACTGACGATAGAAGAACGGCCAGATCGCTGCTCTTGTATCTAGCACAACACCTGTCACCAGCACCCCTGAGTCACGCAGCATGTATGGAAATGTTACGCCACCCGTCTCCCTGTGTTTGGGCAGGACATGACTTTGCCTTCAAGCAGGAGAAAATGATTAATACCGTGAATGATAATGGCTTTGTTACAGCACTGGACAGTAGGTCTTCATTCTGGGCTTCTTCAGTGTGTAGACCTACTATATTTGAAAGACAGTAATAACCAGCCCAGTTCTTATAGTGAAAAATGGCTTTTCCCTTTTAACTGATTTCAGACCTTTTGGTACATTGTGTCTATTAACTGTATGTTACCCAAGACTAATCAAATCCATGTATTTTGTTATTCCAAGGCATATAGAACAGATTTTAAATTAAAGATCAATGTCTTTTTTAAGTCAATGTCTGTTAGTTTTGAGGCTGTTTACATGCTAGCGCAGTTTTTTCCAGCCGTTTTCCTGGAAGTCTCCCAACACTGCACATTTTAAATGTTCTGAATCTGACACACCTGATTTAGCTTGTTAGCTCATTAGTAGAGAGCTCCAAGGCCTGAAATGGGCGTGTCAAATAACAAAGACATCCAAAATGTGTCGGGAGGTCTTCCTGGAACAGGGTTAGAACACACTGTGCTTGGTTTTCTTCCTAAGAGTTGAATAAACTTGTAGTCTTTCTCTTTGGGGAAAGGGACTAAAATCATTGATGACTCATCTTGCACTCAAGGGTGTGTCCAAATTTCTGTCTAATAAAAAGTCCCTTAATATTCCACGCCACTCTTTTAATAGAATAGAAAAATAGAAAAATAAAACTATTAAGCCATTTCATGGGTTCTTTATAAAGCCTTTTATGGCATGTTCACTGACATGCAAAGAATAACAAAATACAATCCGATAGCAATACAATCCTGAGCTATGAATTCCATGTACACTGTATTTGTAGGTATGGTAGTTACGTATCGTGCTGCTGTTGATTGTGCACTTTTTTTGGGTGCAGGTGGGCTCAGTGGTGGCGGTGGGCTGGATCCGCTCCAAGAAGGCCGTGGACTGGCGGCTCTTCCGGAACATCTTTCTGGCCTGGTTCGTCACTGTTCCTGTAGCCGGCCTCTTCAGCGCTGCTGTCATGGCCCTGTTCGTCTACGGCATCCTGCCTTACGTTTGAGATGAAGAGCGAGGAAAATAGGGAAGTGTAGGAAGGTAAAGGAAAAAAGAGACAGACAGAAAATATTAAATATCAAGATATAAGGGCCAGAGGGTGGGGAGAGTCTTCAAATGCTGCCTGGAAAACATCCAGAATTCTTTTGACTTAAATATCCTTAATCTTGTTAGGAGTATTTATTTCCATATCATTTTTCTGTTGTTTTGTTGAAACGTTACCATAAGTTGAGATCATTTCCTCAGCGGTATGAAATGGTACATTTCACAGTTCCAAAAAAATGGTTCTCGTATATCTGTGGTCCTACAGTTGCCGTTTACACGTTCAAGGGTGTGAGAAGGTAAAGAACAGAACAGATGTGCACATTTAAATACTCACATTAAACACTATGAATTTACCTGTTAAATTTGCCAACCTCACACTAAATACTAATACACAAACAGTGGGACAGGAGAATCAGTTTCATGGCACAATTTATATTGGCACAAAATATATGATCAGCTATTCCTGGACTTCCAAGTGTTTGGAATGTAATTTTTTAAATATGCCATATGTGGTGTGTAATAGCTGCACCTCAACTCTTGGCTAACTTGTAAGTAAAACAGTGAATTTTTATGCTAGCAATGACACTGAAAGCATCCTGCTGTTTAAAACATACATTACATTGCTAAAGTCAGCACCGCTGGTAACATACCTCAGCCAACCCTTTATGCCATTATACAAAATACGTTATACATAACTATTATAAGATAAATCATTTTTATGTGTAAAAATTCCCTATTCCTTTATTTTTCTATTTATTTTTGGATGTTACCATTTAGACCTTTTTAAAACATACCAGGTTTGAAAGACAAAATTTTGAATTATGTACACTACTATAATTTCTACTGTGTATATATATTTCGCTTTGGATAGGTTTTTAGTTCATTTTATTTTGAGGTCTTATTGTTACATTTTAGAATAAATTTACATACATTTTAGAATTTGCTAGTTGCATATAGAAACAATTCAAGATTTTAAATATTTCTTTATGACAAGATGCTACATCTCCAAAATTCTATAGAATTTCTTCCATCTTCTACCCTGACATTTTTAAATATTAGACAATGAAATGCATTTGAATTTGTTTATCAGTCTAAACAGTACTGTAACTTACCCATAATTAGTCAGATCAGACATTCTGAATTTTGAACCTACTTTTGAACCCAGGCTTTCTGTGTCAGCACATATCAGTAGGTGATTCTGGGCTGTTTTATTTGAATCCCCTTTGGAAACTTAATAGCCAAAGATTCTCATGATATTTACCTTTAATTGCCATGTTGTGTGTCACTGTTTGTTAATTACAATCTAAAGAATATCCAAACAAAAAAGATTTTGACTCTGTTTTGTGGGAAGCACATAAAATACATTATCAAACAGGATGTCATTATGTTTATTCTAATCATAGTATAATTTCTACAAAAAAAACTACAGATGATGCCAATATAATTCATACTGTATGTGCCAGAACCGCCAAAATCCCCTTATAGACATTAAGGGGAACTATAAATCCAGCACACACACACATACAAAGACTTACCTATTATGTCCACATTCACATACATGATTTTTGGAGAGGCAGTGATGGGCCTGTCTATTGATGAATCATATCAGCATCCAGCTACTTGATTCAGCCTCACTGATGAATCTACAGGACAGACTCATCAGTAGAGGAATCTGTATTACAATATCAGGTTGACATGATTCAGTGGTTAAAATGTGTGAGAAAGTCAACATGTAAGAATGTAGGTTGTAATTTGTGGCCCAGACCCAACAAGAAACCAAATAGTTTCATGATTTTAGTCCAAAATAGGGTCAGGATGACACAAAATGGCTTGCATCTGATCTTACTGTCAGGTGAACTGGTCTTACATGTTGATGTAATGAAAACGCTTGGACAGACGCTGATGTAATCTGCCTCGGGAAAGTCACCAGATTTGAAAATTGTACAGATGTTTGGCTTTGAACCAATGCAAAGTGTTGCTGTTTTTTTTGTGTATTTCATTATATTTTTCATCAAGAACAAATCTATGCTTAAATGGCCATTTGCCTTGTAATGTTGTGCTTTACTGTTTGTTGGATACAGTAACTTCAGTACTGTGGTGTTTACATCGTAATCATATTGTAGAATATGTCATTGCAGTTGCCTGAAATGCCAATCAAAGACTAACTATTAATCACAAATTAAATATGAAATAACCAGGCGTAGTGCAAGGTGTTTCATGCCATTTTGTGTTCAGCAGTGTAAACCATGATCCTGTGTTACTTTACACTGCTACATGTACACAACTTTACATGGTGGATATGATTAAAATAACAATAAAAAAAGAAAATTAATAGATATATAAATTTCATTAAGCTATATTTTTCTACATATATGAGTTCTACCTGGGTGGTGACTTTTCACATGTAGAATGAACTGGGCTCAGATAGGTCATGATGGACGGTTACGTTTGGAAATAACAGTTATTTTGGGAAGGTTCAGTGCTAAATACCACTGAACGTTTTCTTAAAGATGCTAAGTTTTAGATGAAGGGGTTTAGTAATTGTAGATGGATTCCATATTCATTTGTTTTCCGTGCCCAGGAAAGTCTCACCCGTACATGAGAGAGCGTGGTTGCGAGGTAAAATTCAACAATTTTTCATGATTATTTTTGAAAAGTAAGGCTGAATAACTTTGTAATTTTGTTTCCCTGAAATGCAATATTGAGCTGACAGACTGGGGTTAACCAGTTTAGATTGAAAGTGGCAGCAAGATCCAGTAAAGAATCTTTTACTAAGATGCATCTAATCTTCTGCATTGAGCTGGCAATTTAATCTGCTTTCCCACTATGGTTTGTTTTAAAGTGGCTCATCACTCAATGTACATAGCAGCATATTTCACATGGCAGTATAACATTGGGCTGCAGTAATTTTGGCTACAGAGTTAGCGTTGAGCTAATGTAAACATTAAAACGGGCATGTTAAAAAAAACTGTGGCTCCAGTGCCAAAATTTCAATTTAAAATGAAACGGAATACATTAATATGCAAGATCTGAAAACATAAAAGCATCCATATGCTTAGTTGTGTTGTTAAGGTTTCATAACTGTTATTGGCAATCTAGTTACATTTTCCCTGATTGTACTAATATAATTTTCATCTTCTGATCTGCACCTCAAAATAGAATGTAGCCCAGTCCTCTGCTGGCCTGCTGGTTGCCTGCTCTGTGCTGTTTCTATTGCCATGATGTGAATGCTATGCTGTACCTGTCTGGTACCATCCAAAGACAGGGCTTTAGACTTAACAAACCCCTCCCCCTAATCTGCATATGTACTGTATTGCTGTTCTCTTTCTTTATGGAACTTTTATGTGAGAGTTGTCTGCATTTTAACTAATTAAATTATGGGAATTAAAATTACAAAGAATAACACCCTGCCTATCTCTTGTCTTAATTTTTTTTAAAGTTGAAGTGTGTAATTTCAATCAAAGTAAGCCATTTGGTATATTATACTCCCAAAAAAGTGTAAACATTATGACTCTGTGGTCCACAATGCATTGCATTATCTCAACCAGCCCATCACAGCTGCAGTTATTCAACCAATGAAGTAAGTTTGGAGTGGGACTGTCTGTTTGTGGTTGTTCATTAAACCTCCACACGTAAAACCTGGTGAGAAAATCTCTTTCACACGTCACCTTTCTTTCATATACTTGGTGTTAATTAAATAGACACAGACAAAATTTTGTGCTAAATAGAATTAGTATATTACAAAACACTGAATGAACACATCTGAATAGACCAAACAAACAAAGCATTATCTCTGGTGTTGCACCAATACAATTTCATAAAAGGCTTTTAGTAGCAAATACATTTTTGTTCCAAATGCTATTAGAAATGTCTGATGTTTTCCCAGGAGATCCTCATTCTAGAGGTACTTCCCTTAGAAATAAGAGCTTTATACTGACTTCTGAACTAAAACAGAATCTCAGTGCCAGAGAATAAACATTCTCAATACAATTTCTGGTCCTCAGCAGTCACATTAAATCCACCTTAACTAATTAAAAGATGCAAAATCATTCATGAAGTCAAAGTCTCTGTTACTATTCCTCTACCAGTGTTTTTTAGGACACCCTGGTGCGTTGACTATCTCAGGGTTTGGAGTTTGTGTTCTGGAAGGTCTGTGGTCTGAGATGTTATGAACACGGTTAATGTTGCTCTCTTTGGGAGCATCTGAGTTGTCCCCCAGTACCATTGTCTGACCACAGAGCCTCAGAGCTTGAGGTATAAACACATCCAGGTCAAAATGTTCTTGTTCCCCTCTTGAAGAACGCATCTGTGAAGGCTCTTCGTGGTTTTCACAACAGTCGGAGGAAGATGGATAATCAGAAGAACTGTGATGAGGAGAGGACGGGGAGGAAGGCAAGAGAGATGGAGTACAGGAGAAGAAAGGAGTGGGGCTTCTGCTGTCTTCATGTAGTCGTTCAGGGTTGGGCGACAGTAAAGGTGCTTGGATTTGCATTTGGAACTGAGGCAGCATTGTAGGGGAGAGGGGCTGAGGAGGGGAACACTGGGAGGTAAGCGGCTCCTGAGGAGAACCAGGTGAGTGGAGCCCTGACTGCGTGCTCTCCACCCAACGTGAGATCTCCTGGAATAAATCTCCAGGTTCAGTATCAGGCTTTTCCATACTGCCCCCTCTTGGAGCAGACATGGTGTTATGCCTCCAGTTAGACAGATCCAGAATTAGTTTGGGTTCAGAGTAGTGCTGTGGTTTCCCCTCCCGCCACGCAATCTTATCTAGGTAGGAGGGAGACCCCACCTTGTAGTCGCAGGAGCGACCGCAGTCAAGCTCCATGAATTGACTGCAAACCCGGTCCAGAGACGAGTGGGACTGCTCCAGAAAGCGCTCGGCAGAGCTGCTGTGGGAGTATTTGCGAGGATCTACCTGGGCCTCCTCAGGGAGGGCGGCAGAACTTGCTCGTGGATCTCTTTGAACTTCTTCCTCCTCTGCCTCTCCGAGCTCTGAGATGCTCTGCATGCATCCGCACTCCTCCTGCCTCTGCCAACAAATCTCTGATGATAGACTCCCATCATACCTGCAAATAATTGTGTAGAAACAATTGACATAACCTCCTTGCTCATAGCAAATATGTACAAAGATACCAAAAGGTTAGCATTGAGAAAAATCAAACCACAGTCAGTAAAAGTCAGTAAAGCAGAACCTTAAGTTTTGGATGGATTTAGATATTTAGTGCAATAGAAAAAAATTTAACCCTTCTGGTATGCTGTGTTTCAAAGACCTCCATTGTAGGTACGTTATGAATAATTTTTTTTAAATTGAAAATAATTGTCTGTGGTAATCAACAGTGTGCCAAGACCTTGTGAACGTTCAACAAGAGACTTTGTACACTTATAACCATTAGCAAGGTTAAGAACAAGTATTAATATTTTTGACCTGTAGATAAACCAGTCATTCTAGTCCTGACCTTTGCTCTAAGCTAACAGGCATGTTTCCCTCTCACTGGTATTTACTGTAATTAGTTTTGGAAGATCTTCAGGTCTGCCCATATAGCTACACAGAGGAATACAATGACATTCTTATGAAGCTGTCAGCTGCGGGATTTAATTATGCAGGGATTTGAAATGTTTCTATATTTAAACTGTGTTCTATGTCACTATCTGGCCCTCTGGGTGTTGTAGTCCCGGCTTGTGTAAATTGCCTTTTACTGTGTCTCTACTATTCATTTACCCAGTGTGAAAGAACCCACAAACGTTGTATGATAATAGTTTTGGTAATTTTCCTTTTACAACTGCTGAGGAGCGATCCAAAAATGGGCCGCAGGTCTGTTCTAGTTTTACAATTAAAAAAAGCACTGCTGACAATATGCAACTAACCATATTAAGCATAACTAGAAATCAGATTATATACAAACGGGCTACAATAAATATATAAACTCATGTGTTAGATCATCACTTACAATGTTCAATGTAATATCTGCGTTCCAAAGCAAAACCGGTTGGGAAGCGCTGCACTAGTAATTCATAAATAAAACACTTTATTGGGTCTACAAATGTCAGCATAAACTGTCC
>JAZGTK010003313.1:0-27844 GCA_036877625.1 Ambastaia sidthimunki | reverse complement strand
ATATATTACAGGATCAACTGAGTTGCTTTTGGCAGAAGCTGTGGTTTATTTAGGGCGGTGCTTGTGAACGTCACTGTGAACGCTGTCTTTCCAGTTGAAGAATTCTTGCTAAACCAGCTACATCAACAGGACAATTCTTTGCACCAAGGGAAACACCTGCTTCAGTACCTTTATTATAATAATAACAGGATACCCGCCAATTAAGCTATTCTGTCCAGCTGTTTATGCCCTGAGTGTATGTACTTTACACAGCTATATACATTCACATATAGATGTGTTGTCACAAACTGACTATAATCATTCCTGTTACAAAGCAGGTAGAAAGTTACTATATCACAGGTGAGTGTTGGGGTGTTGCAATTTAGCATTCTTGAGATGGTTAAAGGACAGTGCTTATATACAATTATAAATGAATCACTAACAACTAGCTACATAACATAACAGATCAATTGACAGAGAAAGAACAAAAGACATCTGGTGAGTCAGATGAAAAATATTAATAGTACAGTTCGATTTTAAAAGATATTGCTTTTAAAAGTGGCCATCTGTAACTTTTGCCTCGCTATTGCCATCTTTGTCTGAACCGTAAATTGCTGATTACTTTTTGTAATTTTATTTACATGCTTTAAGTAAATGAAGTTAAACTAATATTTCCTATAAAATCGGAACCGACAGCCCAAAGTATAAATTATTATAATAAATGTACCGTTGCGAATTGGTGTATAGTAAGGAGACACTAATTTTAAACAAAGATCCATTCTGTACAGTCTCAGTAACAGCTATTCTAACAAAAAAAGCTACGGATTGCAGCTTTAACTACATTTTTACATCTTCCTACAGTCATGCTTGGCTTGGTCTTCTCATTTGGCATCTATAAGATTTGTACCTATTTTTACTCATCTGACAGGACTTTCAGTCTCATTGGTTAGATATGTAACCGCACAACGGTGCCAAAAATGTAAGCCTTTAGCAAGCACAACTAACAATTAGTGAATATCACACAGTTTTTCTATATGACCCCTTATTCCTAGGTCAAATACAACCCCTAGTTTAGGACATCACATGAACAAGCAGATGACTAACAAAGAACTCATTCACTGTGGCTTGGAATCATTTGCAAGAGAACCCAGGTCAAGTTCTGCTCAAACACTGAAAATGCAGAAATTGCCTGCAGACCATCATTTATTTTAAGAAACACGTAAACACTAAGTGTAAAAACAACAGCCACCTGCATGTCTTTCTGAAAAATAAGACACAAGGCGTGTTAAAGGACACTGGAATATTGAACTTTGTATGTCTGTTGAAGACCTCAGCCCTCCAGCACAGACATTAAGACTAGGCCAGCACTGTACATTGAACCCAACAAGTATGGCAGTATTAATCTCTAATTCTCATGTATACATTGCAGCAGTAAATGCCAGGCTGTGGCTGGTAACATCTCTACGCCTCTCCCTTGTTTTTCCTTATGCCGTAAATTCTCCTCACATTTGTCATGTGGCCCTTGATGTAGCGCGCTGGAAAAAATGATCCGCCGACTGCAGTCAACGTAAATAAAACTCTACGTAAGCAACTTATGTCAGATGACATCTCATCTATCAGACTTTCTGCCAGATCACGCCACAAAAGAATGCCTGCCTGAGTCATCACATGAAGTCCAACCCGATCTCATGACGTGGTTTGAGAGTAGATTAGCAAGCACTGAGCTATGGCACTTGAAGAGATCAGGCGTGCTTGGTGAAAATAAACACAAACAAACATTTTGTCCAGTGTCAGAGGTGTAGTATTGATGTCATTGGATAGTCAATACGCAAAATATTTGTTAAAACAATGGCATCTAGCATCTAGAGTTATATAAATTCCTAGACTCATTGAGCTACAAACCCCCTACAACTACAATTCTGAGAATCCTTAAAGATTCCTGTTATCCTAAACCCAAATCTGTAGTCTTTAAGTGCTATTTTGACATGTTCTGCAAATAATATTCCCCACAAATTCTCTGCACAGTCCTGCAGTTTGGTTTCTCCTACAATAAAGTCAAATCAAAAACAAATAAAATCACAGATCAAAATGAATGCTAGAGATTATATATGTTTGCTAGTCACCATTTCAATTCATGTGTGAATGCGGCTAGCCATCACTGAAAGTGCCACAGATTTATAACATAAAACAACTCTAAAACACGATCACTTGTATTGAAGAGAAAGGAGTAAACTGGATGTTCTGCTTTTTGTGTTATATGGTTTTGAAATAACAATTAAAAGTAATTAATAATAGCAAAACTTGGGTGAATTTTCTCTTTAAGACATGACTGATGCATAGAATAATAGTCAGTAAGCTATCCAGGGCTATATCTTACCCAATAATCTCTTAGTCGTATCTCTTTAGACATCATGTCATCTCTTAACCACAATGTTTCTCGCTCTACATGCACTACAGCAGTTCAGCACCGTTCCTGACCCTGCTGTCAACTGTCAGCTGAGCAATGTGACCTTTGGGTTTTTTTCTGATTCGTTTCTTTGTAGTACAAGAATCCCCTGTTTCTCTGCTATCAGCCTCTGGCTTTAATACATGTGTTTGTGGATGAAAAATGAACGCAGTAATAGAAAATCGCACTGAGTAATATGAATTAAAACATTCATAGACGGTCATGACACCTGAACTTTGTAAATGGAGCATCTGGAGATGAATGTCAAAGATGCAATTATCTTATTTTAAACAGCAATCTTGTTTGAATGATATATGATTGTGAGAATGAAATTCAGGCCTGTAATCTTTATAGAGATTGGGGGGCACGTCTCCTCATAATACAAAGATTAGTGCTTGATTAATATGTGTTTTCAATGGCAGTCCTAAACTTTTACCATTGTACCCACTCCGGTTAAAAATATACAGCAATCACACAACATTGTACCGCTTTGGTCTGGAATGCAGTGAAAACAGATAAGAGTATTACAAACACTACATGATAAAAACACATCCCCTATGCTGTTCCACTATATATCAGTATCTTTATATCACTCTTGGAATGCTTAACCATCAGATTAGATAACCAGAATTAACCGTTATATAAACATATATAATTTGGAGGATCAAAGCAATCAAAGTTGGATAGCAACAAAGCTTTTTTTAGCTTAGCAGGGCTTATTACTGTCCCCAGGTAATAATGGCTGATATTGTTTTCCACTCCTGTTTCCTCAGGCCTGAGAAACCTGTGTTGTCATACAGAGGAGGCAGACTAATAAATGCAGCTGTCATATCAAGCATAACAATGAGAATACAATTTTTGTGATTACTACTGTACAAATAATTACTGCTTACGCAGATCTACAGGATATATTAGTCTGTAACTAATAAATAAGTAATTAACACTGCAAAATAAAGCATATAAAATGCAAATACTTGGGACAGCGCAATTATATCTTAATTTGCAGTTGGAGATAATGACAAATTATGAATGCAGCATTGATTCAGAGAGATGCACAAACATCTGCTGCAATAGGAGCCAATTTAAATTTTGACACAGGATTAATTTGAGAGGTTGAATTCTGCACTGTGGCTGACACTTACAGTGGGGCCTGTTTAGATAAACAGTCCAGGTAAACAACTTTGCCAGGGTTTGAGAATCACTAAATATTTTTTCTAAGTATCACTAAGTGACAAAAAACAACTTTATTTTTAGAGTAAGGGGATAAAAAGGATCACAGCCAATAAAAAGGATCCAGGCAGATGCAAATGGTAAAATTTTAATTATTTTATTTAACATTATTTATTAAATAAGGTCTGTGCTATTTGACCTTATGATAAATTATAATGGACACCAGACATTTTCTAAGATCTACCAGTACTACCAGCTTCTAAACACGTTTGACAAAGGCCCCCACAACACTTCCATGTCTTGCTCATCGTGTACATGTAAAGCTGATGGAATGTGGAAGGAACACTCCAGATCATGACAAATTGTGAAAACAGTTTCTGCTTCAAGGTAAGGTGGAGCGGTAAGGAGGCTAAAGTAATTTGCTTTTGTCGATCCATACCGCAGGCAGTGAGTTTATCCATATTATCAAGTGTCGGGATGCAACTGTAACGCGTCATCACGAACCTGGTATGTACATCACCTAATGTCACACACCTTAACGTAAATACGAAACCATAAACAAACGGCCTTGTCAAGTAAAAGTTTCTAAATAGACTTATTCTTAAAAAGCGTGACTGAATGAGATGACATGATATGAATTCCATACGAACATCACAGTCCATTTAATTATAAATCTTACACAGATCTGAGGCTCGAACACAAACAATCCCAAGACAGATGAGATGTTAAATGGATGTGTCATTTCATGCTTTTAAACAAAAAGCTAAAATAAAAAACGCCAGTCTTGTCTGGGCTTGTCTGAAAACATAACACAATATAATACAAATGTGATTAAAACTATTAAAGTAAAAAGCAGTAACATAGTTTGTTGTGCGTTTAAATGTTTCCGCCCACTACAGTAAAATGAATCGAAACTATTACACGTTTCGTTACCGATTCACCACTAGGGAAAATTTGATTCTCTACTTACTTTTGGCCAAAAACAGGAGCAATTCACCAGGAACACAAACTTCTTGACGTTTCAAGATGACTTTCAAGCACTCTTACCTGGCGCAGGTAAGTCAAGTTAAAAATGATAGTGTACACTTCCGAGACACCTGCCAAACCTGTTTACTTAAGCCTTAAAGAACCTGAAAAGAAATCTAACCAAATAATCGAAATATGAAACTATCACTTTTCAGTGTTTTAAGGAATCTTGCGGGGGGAAATCAACAAATTGTACCAAAGTAGACACTTAATTAAAGCTCTTCACAATTTAATGTTGTAAAGCGCATTTTGAGTCAGGCAACAATGGGACGCAGCAAGGGAAAATGACGTTTGACAGACCGATCAGGACCCCTAGCTTGCGCTCGAGTGTACTAGTCATTTGTCACGTGAAGCGCACGCAGCACTGAACAGACAGGTTTGCTGCTGTAAAGAGTAACGTTTTACTCTCGTGTGTAACACTTTATGTTTGTATTGTCTGTACCTTTATAATTACAAAACTTATTCAAATAGTCTCTCAAGGTTTATTTTATAGCGATTTACGTATTATAACAATTGTATAATTTGGGAATCTTTTGTCCTCTATGATTTTGAGGATTTACAGAATAATGTTTCTTTAAAATGCTAGAATAACTTAATAGCTTTAAGAAATTTTAATTTATAATCTTTAATAGTGTTGAAATGTTACATATCCAGTAAGTTTTGGTTTGCTCCTCACATGTTAACTTTGTTATAATATATTAATGCAACTCAAATCTGAAAATTCAAATTTTTACTATTTGTATTTTTAACAGAATCATTATCTGCAATATTGCTGCCTAGCAGGGGAGTTTTTTTATGTCAATGTGTCAAGGCCAAATAAAGGTTTGTCTCACTTTACACCTTTGTTGTAATCTTTAAACATGGTTCTGAAGATTGTTTTCTGTTGGCACATTCCTCTTGGTTATACAGTATGTGCCAAAACAGGCTATTGTTTGGAGAATTAGTAGGTTGAATTGTCCTAAAGAACTTTCATGAAAATCTCAGGTTAGAAGTTAGTTTGCTTGATGGACTGTTTCTTCCTGTTTGCCTTCTTCACAATTGAGGAATAACTTGTATATGATAAAATGTTTAATTGGTGTCTCCTGATAAAAAAAAGACTTAAATCTGTTTAGTTAGTCTCCTTTTTTATACTGACAGTATAGATTAACATAACACACAAGTGTGTATCTATTCCTGTATTTTATTTGTTGCACCCAATGTTACATTAATTCATCACATGCATCTATTTACAATACAAATAAAACAGAACTATTTTTGTTGGCCCTTGGCCAGACTGGCTTGTCATGTGTCAGTCAAGTCTGACAGTCAAAGATCAAAGAAACTTACACTAAGACAGGTACACACATGTGCAAACAGATGCAGACAGCCAGATAAACATGGTTTACTACCAAACACATGGTGTTTTATACAGTACTGAAAGAAACCCTTAGCCTGAAATGACCCAAAGCCATGATTTTGAAAATTCAGGGCAAAATATTCCTATTCCTGTCCTTTCTTGGAGTCAGAGAGATAAATGTTTAAACTCACTGTTCACTGGGCTTTACAGCCGCCCCCTTAGTTGTCATTCATCCACACCCAACTATGTAAGAAATGTAACGCGTGTGTTATCCTTTCTGCCTTACAGACAGTATTCTAGCATTTAAACACCTGGCTTTAATATAAACAAACTTTAGTCCTTTAGTAATTTAGCAGTAACGCAGCAAAATGTGAAACATGAAAACATACTGTGAAATCATCATGGGTTCTATCATCCACACAGATTTGTACGATTATTTTTCATTTTCTCAGGGAACTGCAGACTGTTAAAAAATTACTAGAACACAAAAATGTGTTTGACTCAAACTTTTGTCTGTGACCAATGAAAGATTTTTAGAGATTGTTTTTGTAATTTCATAACAGTTTTGCACTATGGAGGCAAATTGTATCATGTGAACTTCTAATGATATTACTTAATATTTAATAATTAATATTAAATAATTTAATAATAATTTTTATTTATTAATGCATTACTAGTTTTTAACAGTGCATCAGCAATGGTTGTTTAAAAGTACCAATACAGGATAATGCAATGGGCCATTTCACCTCTCGTAAGTAAGTAAAAACATTTAATATAGGTTGCACAGTAATATGCAATAACCTCAATGTATTTAGTTTATTTAAAGTTAAATTAACAGATTTCCCCAAAGAGCTCTTATTGTCTTCATAGTCACTTGTCAATTGTAATGGTATATATAGCATTTGCTGCTTTGCACTTTTATTCCGACTTGGCTTCAACCCAAAACAATAGTCAGACCAGCTAAACCACAGTATTGGCATCAGGTAGCTAATGGGAGTTCCCTCACCAGCATTACCTAAGCGGAAGATATTGTTAAACAATATGGCTTTGAGTAACAAGGCTTAAACCTGGTAGCATGTTTGAGAATAGCACCAGATATAAAAATACAATATTTTTGTAGTGAACTAGTCTTGACTGCAATTTGCTTTAGTAAGTGACAAATAGATTCATATAAACATTTACAGGGATGAGCAAAACAAGAACTGTCATATGCTTTTATTTCTATGGGATTTGATAGCAAAGAAGAGCATTTTTTACATTTTTGTCATTTCAGTGAATTCAAAGATGAAGCATGTTAAAAGAATTTGCCTCTGAGTTAGATGGTCTTTGATACATGCCCCGATTTAACACATTTTCTGCTTGTCTGGTTGAGCTCTCCATGTTTTCAATACTTTTCTTGTATATCTTAAAATTTTTTGAGTCATTTTTTATTTAATGTGATCCATATGTGCTAACAAATTTGTCTTGAAATTGTGATTGTTTGTTTTTAAGCATGTGCTGATGTCGGCATAGGAAGTTAGATTGGAATGTTACTAGTCATAATGATAGAAATAATGTGTTTCCTGTGCTCCACAGATGCTAATAAACAAAAATCAGCCAAAGAAAACCATAACAGTTTTAAATGTGTTTTCCTATGCTTTTTTACTGAAAGTAATGCCAATGTAAACATTTTCTCAGAGGTGTAAAGCCAAGGCTGGTTGCTCAAATGTGCTGTCATGACATCAGCTAAGAGATGGGTAAGGCCTTTCGCACACCCATTAATAACTCTCATTCCTAGCTCTCAATAACTGATTTAAAGCCAAAATATCATGAGCAGAAATAGCATGTGACATTTGTTTTCTTCAAATAAATATCTTTACTTCATCAACACATTTAAACATTATATACCAAACATATGTTTATTTAAAGATAATGTGTTTTATATATATTTAGATATTTACAATATTTACACATTGAACTCTCAGATGTTTATACATTTGACAACAACAATAGTCAATAACTTGAATGTACAGTATAAATACATAATACATACGTTATTAGGAAAATGCAATTAATTTCTTTCACAGAATAAACTGCAATCAGTATCATTCATTACTGCCAGCACGTCTTGTAAAGACAAAAAAGGCAAAAATATGATGCAATTCATAATTCAATCATGAAAGCATTTAGCTCTGCTTTTGTGGAATGTGGCTTTGAGTTTGCTAGCGATATTATTCAGCTGGTAAACACCTGTTGGGATTTGTGAGGATTCAATGACAACTGATCAAAAACTACTGGAATCATAACATGTGAAAGCAAATCACAGCAGCTTTTGCAGTTGAATGTGACACCCAGTTTATCATTTGGCAGCAGGACACTTTTTTGTTCATTGTTTTGTTTTATAAAACATTATTTTCTTCATTTTCACCATGACAGTCACCAGTAAACTTTGTTCTAACATCAGTTTTGTCAGCAGACAAGCTGCATGTGAGAAAGTTCCATTTCATTGCAAAAATAGCTTTATCACATGATAAATGTGATAGTTCAGGATTAATTTCATTTCCCTGTTTTTCTCCAAGGCACTTTTTCTTGGTCTTTCTTTAGGTCTGTAAAAAAGGACAATAATTAGCATTTGGCAACTCTGTGCTCAATCTCAATAAAACCTAGCAAGTGTTTTGTTTATCTTATATTCATAATTATAATAATCTTTATTATTTGTGCTTCACCCAAACATCTCTTTATGTTGTCAATTTAGAAACACTGGAAATTCCAAGGATACACTGTAGTTCACAACAAAATTAGTTAGAATTACCTATTTTTTTTTTATAAGGTAGAGTATGAAGATACCTCATGTAATAAACCTGATGGCTACCTCTCAACAGCAGAACGATGTGGGTGCAAAACAGAATAACTCATTGCACAACATGGTCCCAGATGGCAGAAGGACTTGAAGGTTTAGTGTTACAATGAGAACCAAAGCAGTCTCATTATGAAAAGGGCTATTGTCCATAAGTGTGGCTCTTAACTTTCAATGGTTAACATGCCATTTACAGTCCATTGAGAACGTAATCCCTGATTATATTCACGTACCTTCCTTGACACATGTTCTGGTGCCGCAGTTTATTCAAGCTGGGTCTGTTTTATTCTATGTTTTTGTGTTTGATTAAAGGAGCGTTTTCCGGCGAGTGCTATATTTGGATCAGTTGTTTACACCTTATTAAGGGAAACCACTGGAATCTCCCCCAGAACAGCCTTTTGGCTTACATGCGAAAACCTTGTCAATCAAAACGGAATAAGTAAAATGCCGAACAACTAATCATGGGTGCTCCCGTAATATTAGAAAGGTCATAAAACAGTCAGGTGTAATATTTCTCCTGAAGACTTTTGCTCAAGTATGCATTTATAGTGTGTGTGTGTGTGTGTGTGTGTGTGTGTGTAACTAGAGACCGTCTACTGCATTGCATTCTTTTTGAGAATGCGGTAGAAAGAGAGTTGTGATGATTTTGTGGTTGAAATAAAGACGAGACATTTGATAACTTACTGTGTTTTGAACCAATTTTCCATAGCAAAGTTTTCACACTGATGTCACAGAAGAACAGGTTTACCAAACAAACAGTGTGTTGTACACATTGTTAACTATTCACCTGTGATGGCTATCCCTCTGTGCATTGCTGGCTCCCAGCTAGTCTTATAAGAAGTTTTGCACATCTTTTATAAACTAGAAATGACAAGACAGAGTTGAGTAAACAGAAAGTTTCTTACAGAAAGACTTCTCAAGAAATTTGGACAGAATGGTACCATACAATATTTGTGATAGTATTAAAAATCATCATATTATGTACATGTCTACCTACTGTGTAGCTTTTATGTATTATTGACCTTAATTTTTTGACAGAACAGTTTGGATTAATCCATAAAATTAAGAATTGAAAGATTAGATGAAAGACTAAATGAAGTAATGAAGTACTTACAGGCAGGTATTGTGCAGTCCCTTGTATTATGATATAGTTTATAAAAGTGTTTACTGCATTTGGGGCTAAAATAAAGCGGCCCTGTAAACATACAGAAAGATACATTTTAAAATACTTTCAATTCATAATAAATAAGCATGCTTAACACATTGAGATATTGACACAGGCCCACCTGTTAAATGTTTTAAAAACTTCTCCTTCTGTCGAAGATCTCTTGGAAAGACCTCTAGATAAAGGAGGAAAATATTGCACAGGTTTCTCAGATAAATTCTGTAAAATTTGATTATTGAGTACAACATATGCAATGCCACATAAGTTGCTAACACTTTATTGCCACAAGTATGGGCCAGTTCTCATCATTGTTTACATTATGCATTGCTCTGTTAATGAAACCATAAAACCTAATAGTTTTTAGATGCTGTTTAGTTAGTCAATGGATGATGCTTACCAAGAACTCTTTCATGCTGGCCTGTCTTAGTAACTTTATTAACGTCTTTTGTTTCCACCGAATGGTCGATTATTTGGGAAGGATGCTGTACATTTCCATCATTATGATGCTCTCGTGTTAGTCTCGCTCTGTCCATTAGGAGGTCCAACAGACCTGCGTCTTCTCTGTCTCTCTGTTTGCAGTAACCGGCGGTGAGGATCAGCAGTAGGAATCCAATGAAGACAAGCGTGCGCAGTGCACTCATGCTGAAAGATGGGCAAAGAGAGCCCCCTGCCCCGCGTCCAGTCTTACTGCCCTGCAAACGCACCAGCATCAAGTATCTTATAACCAGTCTTGCTATTGGATGAAGTGTAATGGATTGTAATGATTTTGCGAATGTTTTTTAAAAATTATTTTGTACATATAAAGTCCATAAGAAAGAAAGGCTTATATTAGGTCAAATTATATCTTTGTTAATTTATTTAACCCTATCTAAAATAGAAAAAAGCAATCAATAAAATCTTGGTTCAGTTAATAAACATAATCACAACCTAAAGTAAATTTAGCTTCAGGCAATAATATGTGGATTGTTCGGACAAATAATAAATTACCTGTTTTCGGTGATGAATATATGTTACACTTTTTGGCGACCTTCCCGTATGAATAACGATTATAATTGTCAATGCGATGCGCACCAAATAGGCTCCGCTGGCGTTGCTTTTCCAAAGGTACTTCCACAGGCGCTAGTGCACCATCACATAAGATGAGGGAGTCTCTTTAATATGTTTAAATTCAGCCGCGGTCATCTGTTGACTGTTAACTTAAAACGGGTGTAAACTGGTGAAAGTCCGCAGCTTTAATTTATTTATTTCTCCCGTCCGGTGAGTTTCTTGATGAAGTTTGCTTCAGATAATCCGGCATGGGTCTCCTCACTTTTTATCGTCGGCGGCAGACGTAAGAAGCTGTCCCATGTGGATTACCCCGGCATGTCTTTAATTAGAAACGCGTTAAGAGCACTCCTTAAAAATTGCATTTTATCTTTTTTTATGTCGTTGTTGGATCACTGTCTCATAACGCGCATATACCATTGACCGCGTTTTTCCGTGGGACCAGTTTGGCACAAGTGGAGCGATTCTCCCCAGAAACTTTTAAAAACTGTCCTTTAGTTTCTTCGCTTGCAGTTAAATCTCCCGAAGATGATGATACAGTCGATTCGCATTTTACATGCACATCAGCGCAATTACATGAAACGTTATAATATGATTAGAAACTATAATGGTAAGTACCCGCATGCGTCTATGGAGAGCTGGAGTGGGAAAGCAGATTCTCGTCAGCGTCTATGAGAAGACTGAGCAGAGCATTTGGGCCCTCTCCAATACTGGTTTCGTTCTTAATCTCGACATTATACCACTCCCTTTGGGTATAGAAAAAAATCACTCGTATTTCATTCCCCTCCTCTTTGTCTTTTAATAGTCGCAAAATGTTTAAATAAGGGCGCATGCACTGTTCTGCCATGCGTTGCCCTGTCCATGGCTGAAGATAATCAGGATTATATACCTTGGGAACTATTATTAATCACACTGTGCGCATTTATCAGAGATAACCTGATGTCGCATTGAGACAGCTCAACAGTGCCACATAGTGAACCGTAGTTTGAATGGTAAAGATTATTACGAAATGATCAAAAGTTGAACCTCCAGTACGTTGCCCAGTAATACCAAAGGCTGCCAGGAATTGATTGTTGAAAAAGTCAAAATGTCTAGTTGTGCATGGCATAAATATAAGAGTGGTCTTCCTGTGATGTGACTAGGCCACACATATTTGTGGTTTTAAATAGAAATCAATTTACCCAGAAAAAAATGCTTGTTGTTGTCACTATTTTGTAACGATCCACTTTGTCTATCCTTTTTCACCCGCACACCCTCTCTCTCCACCCCACCTTCCTTAATTTTCCCATCTTTGTGAATACTTGTGAATGAAATCTTCCTGTCTCCCTTATTTTATCAGCGGTGTTTAAAGGGGATAGTGGTTTAAAGGACAGACTTCAAAGGGGCCCTTAGTAATTTAAATGACTTAATAAGCCTGATATGACCGCCACATGAGCGGGTGTAGATAACACAAGTAGTGGCAGGAATCACTCATGATTCTTCCTATCTGTAATCAGTGAACAACAAAAACTACTTTACACATTAAGTTTACAGATACACAACTGTTATGAGCTCTTTTGCCTCCCAGAGAAACTCTGAAATTACAATTTGATTTAAATTTCAGCTCAAGAAATTGGTTTAAAGCTGCATTCATTTTTGTTTAGTTTAAAAAAGTATTCTTTTTTTTTTTTTTTGCAGATATTGTATTTTGTGTTCTATCTAAAGTGTTTAAATAAAATAAGTCCAAACACATTTGTTTGTTTTTTTAAAATCTCATTCAAATATTGGAATAATTTTTTAAGGAGACTTAATGTTTTTAAGGTTTTAATTGTTGTTCAAAACCTTGTACAGTAGTTACTGAGATAAAGCCCTTGTGGCAACTTTCCCGTGACAACTAGCCCGAGTCTCCACTATTTCTTAAATATCAGATAAAAAGTGTTACAATACTCTGATATGTTCAATAATTTGACAACGAAAGTATAACTCAGGCTTGCATGTATTCATATCGCCCCCTATAGGCCATAAATGATTTAATAAGGACAAATACACCACAACCAAAGGTTTGTGCACTTGAGTTGAAATGTATTTCATTTTTTAAATCAGAATTAAGGTTGTGGTAATATTTGTCCTCATAATCATCATTAGGCCGTTTTTCTCTTCTAGAACCACAAACAGCATATGGTTAGGATTATGAAATAAATTGCTTGGCCTTTATCCCCAACCTGTCAAATCTGTCAGACTCTCCCTTAATGGTCAAGATTCTGCTGTTATTCATCACATTGATCTTATAAATCCGCTTTCACATATGTGCTTTAAACTTATAATAATTAAAAATTTGGTATTAATTTCATTGTAATGTATACCGCAACTGCCTACTGTACTCACTGATCCTAAAATCCACTCATCATCTTAGTCAGTAAGTCATTAATCTTACCTCATACCAGTTCCATCTCCACAGCTCTAATCCCAACTGACCTCATATCACTGACAACAGTTTGACAGCAGTTTGGATATGTTAGTTATGCCTGTTCATTTTCATGGTTGGTTTTAGCCAAAGCAGCTTTCCATGTATGGCCACACCTCATAATTCAGGTTTTGTTTTAAATATTTTTGAGTTTGTTGGGAGCCATTTTTTACAATGCAAAACTGCTGAGTCGGTATGGTTGGTTAGAAAAGGTCTTTATTTTTAGTACCATGTTTATTTTAGACTGCCACAAACCCTTAGGTGTGTAGTATAGATTTAATATCTATATAATTTCTATTTAATAGAAATGTTCTGTGTTGATTGTAGATTTGGATTAGGTCATTCTTAACAAAATTTGGCTTCAGGACCCAGATTCCACTTACTGTAGTGGTCCACTGTCTATTTATCATCATTAAATATAAGGTTGCTTTACATGTTTCACTTTACAAACCGCATGTTTCTTGTGGACTATGTGCTATGTTGTTAAACACATGTAATATGTATTAAATTATTCAGTATGTATACTTTGCTAAACACTGAATGCTTTAGATGTCTGTGTGCTATTAACAAACATCCGTAAATAGCATGTGCTGTAATAGCATTTACACAGTCATATAACAGTAATATATTGTAGCACATGTTCTCATTAGTTAGCATCAATATGGACCTCATGTAGAAAAGTTGCAGGGGTCTTTTCAACATCTCTGTGCTTCAAGTGAAGCAAGATTATCTTCATTACAGCCATAACCTAAGGTCCACTTAAAATTTTAGTACAGATTTTAGCAGCAAACCAGTCATTATATAACTATTTTCTTTATTCTCTCTAACTTTTACTGCCATATTCTTTAAAAACAGCATGATTGCACATGCAATGAATCCTTTAAATACTGCACACATGAATAGACCAACATCAACTTTTAAAAATTGAGAAAATGCCTCATGTACTGTATGTACAAAAATATTATTACATCTTTGGATGTGTGTATCTGGTTTGTTTTCGGTAACCTTAGAAACCAAGCAAGCAGAGGCAATTCTGAAATGACTCATTCAGATTCAGAATGCATGTAAGTGTATTTGATCTTAAAGAAGTTCACTCCCAACCTCATTTTGTTTCATTATGTGACCATAACTGGTTATCTTTTACCATTAAACCTGTTGTGAAATACTTATTAGAAATACTTAATATTTATTTGATTAGTTATCAAGATGAGGTGTATGGCTGTCAATGTTCATTATGCAGGTGCTGGAACATTCTCTCAGCAAATCTCTGACTGGAGGCAGGGAAACATCCTGGACAGGCCAGCCTGTCACAGAGCTTGTATTTGTTCATACAAAGTCAATGAAAGGAACCCCATATATGAAATCCCACTACCGTTCCTTTACTAAGGATTTTGAAAGCTTTATATTGGCATTAACTTAATACCATTCGTGTCGTTACATACAGTTTGCCTTGCCAAAATCTGTAATTATAACACTTCTGCATGTAAACCTCTGTGATTATATTGAGCTCAGATTACTTTAGATCCATATTGCAAACATGCAAACATAAACTTGTGGAAGCCTGATGGAAAAACAAATACTGCACGTACTTGAGAAAATGGAGCCAAAATCAATATATTTTGATTGCAGCTGTCTGAAAATTCCATCCCTGTCATTGCTGAGATAACACATTATCACGTCTCTGTTGCCCAACAAGTGTGATGAAAATGAATGCGAATGACTGAGCCAAAATATAACAAGCTGTGCTCAGCAAAACGGCTTGTCGAGGGTTCAGAACTGTGTTCAGTACATGTTTGCAATTTAAAATATTACTATTCTTGAATAATAATTCTTCAGATAAGCAGATATCCAGTACACATTAGATCACATAACTACTAAAAGCAAATCACTATTTTTTACATTTTCTGCTGGATTTGTGCTAAATGTTCCTGTACTTTTTATCCAAAACATTGCAACATATTTTGCAATGAGCAAGTTTGTTATTTTAAAAGTCAACTGTATTAATCCACAGAATATGTATAAACTGATTTTCTGTTGCATCTCAGAGAATTTAATTGTAAGTTAGAAAAGTGATTGTGAGAATGTGTACTCTTAAATATGACAGGGAAAAGTTTTCTTGCACTTAAAACAACACAGAATATATAAAAAAAATCTTCTCTCAGATGTATTTCTTAGACCAACAGTTAAAAAACTAAACACAATCTGTACAGATAAACTTTTAGTGTGATTTGGAGTTTATCGTACTACATGTCAGTCGTAAATAAAATCTTGGAAGAGTTTCTTTCCAGCTGAGAGGAGGTTGACAATGAATCATTAGTTTTTTTAACCAGCTCCTGGTGTTGAGGGTGTGAAAGTTTATATAAGGCCTTATTCTTCAGTTCTGTGAAGAGAATTGCAAAACTTTGCCCTCCTTTGCCCAAAACTTTGCCCTCTTTGCCTGTTGTTTTATGCAAGAACTAAAATGTGGAAAAACCTGTTGATGGTTGAAAACAGAGGCTGGATTACAAAAAAATTGCTGCAAGACTACAAGGATAATTTTAAACTAAAACCTACTGTAGAAATTAAGAGCATTACTGGATGCTTGATTAGTCCTTTAGATATTAAAATTATTTAAATATTAAATGTAATTAGTCCCCTCTCATCTTTTCTTAGATCTTTTCTACAGTTATCTTTGAAAGAACATGAGGGAATTTCTCTTGCTCTGAAATCAAAACAGAGGAGTACCAACAGCCACAACGCAAATCAGTCAGGGAAGCCCTCAGTGTTTCACCAGAGCCTGTGGCATTAATCACAGCCTGTATTTATTTCAGTATTTACAACAACAGTGGAAAAAGTTTCCTCTGTGGTTAAAAAGAAACTATTAGGAGATCTGTGTCCAGCACACTTTCATTGCCACTGAATCAATAAAAAAACAGAGGAACATTTTTTAGAATTGAAATTGTTGGAGTTTGAGAGTCAAATTTAATTTCTTACCTTTTAAGCACATAACACTGTATCTTTAATTGTTTTACACAAAATACGCAACTTACAGTTGTATTTGCAAATGGCTTCTTATTCTATTATTTTTTGTGTAATATGATGAGAGAACCTTATCTATCTCCAATGGACCCTTGATCAGATCAGTCTTTTTTCAGACGCTTCATATAATCTCCTGAAATCTTGCAGGAATCCTGTGAAATCCTGGTCCTTCGTCATTTTCTAAATGCTCTTTATGCATATCACTCTTTATGCATAAACTCATATATCAGTTATGCAAACAAGCATGAAAGATTTCATTCCTTCTTTTGCCATTTTGCTGCATCTCTGTGCAGTCAGAGATCTTCAGAGAAACAGCGATGACAGAATCCACATTTTAGCTGCTGCCGCAGGTGCAGCCTATCATCACTCACCAGCTGCACAGACGACAAGCTAAAACAAAGCCCAGCGTTTGACTTGTGTTGTGTGTTGTATTTATTCAACTTTCTCAAGGTATATCTGCCGATTGGGTGTCTCTCCACTAGACCAATGTTACATATTTATCTAAGCAGCTGAGCGTGTAGGGTGCTGGCACTTTACAAACTCTTGCAGATGCTCTTGCCCTGAACTTATGAAATGTTGTGCTATCCAGTATTCTTTTGCCTTATCTGTTCCCTCATCTAGAACAACTGAAAATGTCATTGGAGATTATTGGCAGGATGTACTGTGCTATGTAAAGCTATGTAAAGTTGAGTGTGTATTTAGTATGTTATTGTTGTGAACTTTTCCATCTTCTGTATCTTCAAATATTTCTCTAAAGCTTGTACATTGTGTTTTTCCCAAACAAGTGATACGTACATTAAATACAACTGAGAAGTTCAAGGAAGAAGAAGTTCTCCTATTCATGGAGAAAAAACAACCCCTGAGCATTCAAATGTTCTTCTGGGACAAGAGCAAGTATGTGCAGCTTTCGCTGTGTGAGATGTAATCTGAGGACAAATGTTCTGCTCATGTTCTATGAGTTTGTGGATGAGCTAATCAAACTGACAACCCACAAAGTGAGGTCATGCTGAATCTGTGATCTCAAGACCTAGATCAAGTCAATTGGTAGGTGGCTTCCACGAGGTGACTCAAGGCTAATCTGACTCAAGGCTGCAAAGTGTTTGATGTTTCACAGTGACTACAAGCTGATCTTCTTCAGCCACCCATGCTGAGATGAGAGAGGCACACCTGTCCTAAGATATCATGTATTTCAGCACTTAAAACACTTTCAGATTCCCTCCCCACACTCAGTTTAAATGCTATTCAAACAAATAATTCAATGTGAAATTATTTCTATTTCGGACTGATAAAATCATTAACGTAAATGGGAAAAAACAGGATGTATAAATAACGTTTAAATATGGTTTCATGGTGTCTATTCAGGGAATGTGTTCACAAAACTGAGACAGTTATATTTGTTCTGTTTTTGATGACACATTATGATTCAATAACTAAATAAACTGTTCTTCACCTAGACCCAGTTCTTACACTGTTTGAGAATAAAATGAACAGAGACCTTTATGTTGGAGAAATCTCTGTACCATCAACTCTCATACTGTGATCAATAAACTAAAACATCACCTTAAATTAAAAACAGCCTTGTGTTTGGGGGAGAGGGGGCAGTTTTTATTCCTTCATTTTATGAATTCAATTCATCTTATGGGTAAGCCAGTATTCTTTCTGAACATTTGGGCTGAATATTTCGGACTGATAAAATCATTAACGTAAATGGGAAAAAACAGGATGTATAAATAACGTTTAAATATGGTTTCATGGTGTCTATTCAGGGAATGTGTTCACAAAACTGAGACAGTTATATTTGTTCTGTTTTTGATGACACATTATGATTCAATAACTAAATAAACTGTTCTTCACCTAGACCCAGATGTTCTTACACTGTTTGAGAATAAAATGAGTATTGAATCCTTATCAGATCTCAGGCATCTCTCTACACATGAAGCAATAATTCATACCTGTATGCAGGTGCTGTGTACGCGTCATGAACAGCATGTCTCACAGTTCACCAAACATCAACTAACATTCCTGAATTCATACTCAGTTTATATAATTGAGTAGCAGTCTATGATTGACTTCTATAATCTATGAACACAAATTAAGAAACATGGCTTTTAAACTTGTATAATAACACGAGGTAAAACTGACTGCTTGTGTTGGTGTTCCTCTCTGACCTATATGCTTTGGGAAGATTTAGGAGGAATCCCTTTAGATAAAACATGTGGAATACATTTAAACATTTTAACAATGAAGAGGTCATACCTGTCCAAAGACCTGTTGAGTGTTCTGAGATATTCCACTGTTATAAAGTCAAATGGGAGGTGGGAGGGGGCACTTTCATTCAATCATTTATTCTGTAAGTTTGGCATGCCTTATAGGAAAAGTCTGGATTGTTTCTGGAACATTTAAACCATAGTTACTTGCAAAAGTAATCCTGCTGGGTTACAGTTACACATCTGGATAAGAGGGTCTTATCATTTTATTTATTGAAATGTTTAATGAGTTTGTGCAATCTCTGAGACTTGAGCATATGACATTGCTTGTGCCATGCTCTACCAGTTTAGCTACAGGAACAATTTTTTGGTTCTGTTTTTGCCCAGCATATAATTATCAGTCTATTATTTCAATGTATTATGCCTTTAATATGTAGTCAATTCTTTAACTTATACATTACCAATACCATGATATCCCAACGTGTCTTGGCTTCTTTTCCAGGTTGTTTTATTGCTGTTTCTTATTCTTGAGCAAAATGTGTGGGCAATGGCTGAAAAACTGAGGTTAAATTAAGTTGGTTTAAATAGCCATTTTCTTGATTGGTGGCCAGATAGCCAAATGTCAGCTGGAGAGTGTATCAGAGGGCAGGAGATAATATAGACATCACATGATTAATGAGGTGGCTAAACCTGTGACTCTGCCAGCCAGAACAGAGACCTTTATGTTGGAGGAATCTCTGTACCATCAACTCTCATACTGTGATCAATAAACTAAAACATCACCTTAAATTAAAAACAGCCTTTGTGTTTGGGGGAGAGGGGGCAGTTTTTATTCCTTCATTGTATTAATTCAATTCATCTTATGGGTAAGCCAGTATTCTTTCTGAACATTTGGGCCTCCAACCTACTAATTAAAGTCCTTGCATTTGAATTTGTATTTTTATTTTATTATTGTTTTGCAAATCTAGTTATGTTGTAGAAATAATTTTTTAAAAAATTCCAAAATAGGTTCTCATACTTTTCTGTCTCAACACTTTACAAACAGTTCTGTTTAAGAAACAGAGAATGTAAATATCATAACAACTAGTGATATTTCTATTGGCCTTCTGGCCCTAATCTTGCATTCCTTTACAACAGTTTTTCTCTTTGTAGGTCAGTTTTTATTATTGGAATGGAGTCGGTCTGTCTGTGTTAGATTGTGACTTTATGAAATAAACTCTGTGTCAATGTCTTCAAGTGCTGGGAAGATTTCTGCTGTTTAATTTGCACTCAGTATATTTATTGACAAAGGCAGATTATTTAGATGATAAAGTCATTACACTTTCTAGCAGTAAATGCAAAACAACAATAATCCCACAAAAAGCCGAGCTGACCAGCTGAAACTGAATGATGGATTTTAATAATGCAGCCTCTCGTCTCTCAGAATTTCTCAGATCTTTATTTTTATCAGAGAATAAAGCCTGGGTTTTATCCCTAATAAAAACATCTTGCTTAAAGTTATTAAAAGATACAAATTGACAATAACTGAAAATAGATATGGGGAGCTAGAGCATTTATCAGTGACATGATTTAAGCTGTGCTGTCTATTAATTACATTCAGCTTTCTATATTCAGCTATATTCAGACAAAATATAATTGTATACAAATCACACTGTGGATTACAAATCATTACAGATTTCATGGTAAATCATTACCAATGACATGCTTGGTGGGAAATTTTGTTTTGCTTTTTTTTGTGTGGTTTATAAACTTGACAATCCCTCATGTGTATTGTAAACTATTTGACTGCATTTATGAATTTATGAACTTTTGACTGCAAGTTATACTGACTGCATAGTTGATATACATTCTTGGTGGCCTGTGTATGAGTATATAGAATAGAATTAGAATCAGATAGAATTCTGCTACACTGTTTACACTTAGGAGTTCTAAAACTAAAAAAAGTAAAATGCTGAGTTAAATTTCTTTGCTTCATGAATCGACCTAAGAATCACCGTCTCTTACAGCGAGAGTTTTGCTTATCTTATAAGTGAGTGATCACAGCCCACCTATTACATCATGTCAAGTTTTGTTATAGCACCTGTGAGGAGCAGAGTGCCAGCTGAACACACCCATGAGCCCATTAATCTCCCTCGGTCCATAGATCACATTTCAGCCATAGTTCCCCACCCAACGCCCTCCGATAAATACAAAAATGCAGTTTAAGTCTCAAAAGTTCTTATCTTGGTAACAGCTGCTCCCCTCCTTACAGATGGCCATCTTGAAGTATTACATCCTTTGTTCTGAAGTGGTGAAAAACTTTTCACAGATGACTAAAACTTAACTGGCAGACCTCCTGGCATAGAGTTACACTGGAGCATGTTACAGTGAATGTAGTTCATATGCTAATAATGACTATATTGGCCATTTATTCTTCTATTCCATCACTGTGTCTGTGTAGGCCAGATACATGAAAGCAATGGGGTGTATTGTGTAAGAGGTACACAACACACTAATCTGAGGTAACAATGAAATGACTGTGGATTGACTGTGGATGTGGATTAAATTATTACATTGGTTAAAATCTAACAACCTAAGAGACATCAAACAAGGGAAGCAAATCGTGGGCTGAGACATTTAACTGTCTTTGTGAAAATTGTTTTGCCAGGTCAAGGTATCACTGGATAGCTTGCTAACCATTACACTTTCACAATTACTCATTCATAGCATCGGTTATATAATAACACACTTCCACCTTAGTATTGATCTGTTTGCCAATGCAATTTTATTGGTTACCTTAACTTTCTATTGCCCTGCGCAATGCTGCCCCCTAATGGTGTACAAAGTAATAATAAGATTAAGGTTTAATATTTTTTCTAAATAGCGCGGTTGCTACATTTGTACAAAAATGTAAATATACAATTTAATGGAAACATTTTTCCCACTCAAAAACTATAAATTCAGCTTAATAAAAATATTTACATGGACGATTGAAAAATAATCACATCATAAATAAATTAATCACAGCAGAGTACTTAAATGTGCATACATTTTTAGAAATTAGTGCATAATTCTTAAGAAACACTGGGACTTATGTCTGATCCACATTATATTTCATTCTACGTCCATCTCCTGGCTGTTTGCCTGTTTCCTTGTAAACAAAAAACAAGGCCCTCCATTCGTCTTAACTTACACAGTACCAAAAAAATTCACTTACTTTACCCATCATAACAAAAATAATTTTTAATAATGAATTTAAATTCCGTGGTAAACATGTTCGGTTTAAAACTGATCTCATCTGTTACCTATTATCAGAATAAAATGTGCAATAATCTACCAGTTGGTAATAATAGTACCTACCATCTCATAGGTTTAAGTCAGAACTTAAAAATACTAACTTTTGTGTTTCACGGACCTTGTGCATAATGGATTATTCCTCCGACGGTGCATGATTTACTGTACTGTAGTTACAGTAAAGTGTTGGTAAACAAAATACATTGAAATCAAAACTTAAAGGCACGGTCAGACATTTGCCATTCGCAACGTTTGTGTCCATTCCATTTGATAACAGAAAAAAAACATAATTTTTAAATGTAAATTATATTTTTCAAAAATATATTTTTGTCCCCTTCTGAATCAGAGTTTAAAGCATTGATCGTGTATTGCTCATGACACAACAGACAGCTGTTGTGCTCTAATAGGTATAAGATCTCTTGTGGATTTCTGGCACAACTGCACTCAGTGGTGTTGAATAAGCAGCACTGAAACTCTGCAGTCCAGCCACCAGACACTTCCAGCTGTAGCGAAGCGCTTTACCCACATTCTGCAAAAGAAACAAAGTGAATGACAACCACGCACGCAAGTTATTCATTTATGCGTGATCACAGGTGACAACACATACACAGATCTTAGACTGAACCGACTGGTATCGCATTTCATATATTTATCATAAAACCTTTATACTTTAAACCTTTAACCTTTACACCTAATACTTTTCTTGACTTTTTATTTTAAATCACTGCTGTTGCGTTGTTACTGTACGATTCTCTATAAACAGTATCAGCCAAACAAACGCCTGGCAAAGTTTCGATAATATCCACATACTTTTCTCATTTTTTTATATTTGTCTTGCTTTATCCTGGTATTGTTTTGTGGTTTGTCAGAAACTTCATCCTCAACCAGGGGTTCGTATTTCTCTGGAAGAAAAGCGATGTGAACTTGTTTCGCAGATTTTTCTTTCTTTTTCACACACTTAGGTAAGTCCAACAGGTGCGGCTCTTCTTTCGTCTTTATTTTTGTCCTAGTTTGTTGATAATCGTCGACGATTTTTGATTTATCCTCCTTTTTATGTTTTGATTTCCGGCTGAATTTAACATGTTTTCGAGTCATGTTGTTAACACACAAAACACATTTGCCGTCCGATTTCTGCTGAACTTGTCAGGTGCGAAGTTCACGAACTTCGATCGGAGTATCTCAGCGCATGCGCAGTTTGTGGTACTTACCTAAGCAGTACTATAATCTTATCTGACATTTTAAATACTTTAATGTCCAAAATATATTTTTGTTTTTTATTCTGACATCAGCAAAATAAGTATTGCACAAAACGCAAATTTTAAAGCTGTAAAATGTTTCTATACGTTTATATAAATCTGCATCTGAAGTATTAAGATTACAATGTTGCAAGTTGCTATAATGTTGATATGGTCAGCACAGTTAAATATAGCTAAATATACCAATAACCACGAATCTAAGTGATTAATCTTAACACCATGTTTTATAGTGCACTGAAACATCACATCACATGGTAGGTTTCTGGTTCTAATGATTTAAGTCTATTTTAAATAAAGATGGCTGGGAGGCATCTACCAAACACATCTATACTTTGCTTTCAATGTGCAGTGCAGGTTGATATACCACTTACAGATTATAAAAATATAATTTTTTTCCAGTACAATAAGTAATATGGATGTCTAAAACTGTCCATGTAAGAATGTTGTGATTAGTGACATTTACATTTATGCATTTGGCAGGCAAACCAGTAGAAGAAGTAGCTCTGCAGCCTTTGAATAACAGAATCTGCCAACTGTGACAGGAAATTTGCTTAATTATGATGTGCAAGATACGAGGTATTAGACAGAGTGTTACATGTTACGAAAGTTAATTTTATAATTTCTCCAATAGGTGGCAGTATGGAATCTCCTTAAAAGTGAAACGGACTTTGTATTTGCAAGATTCAGTACAAATCAACAACAGATATTTCAACAAAGATGGTGAGTGAATCTAATGTGAGAATTTCTTTTTTTACTTTGTAATTTACATTAGATATTCACATTTAGATACGTTTGGAGGTATGAACAGATCAATAAACTCTTGTGAACAGACACCCTTGAGAGAAAGCTGTTTTTGGAGAAAGTGGAGGACAATCAATGAAAAGATGATGTTCTTGTCACAATGAGTGAGTTCAACACACTGGCCGACTCAGGAAAGTGTCAACAGAGGGCTTACCCCTTCCATAAGCTGCTGTCTGAAGTGCGTGCCTTCAAAAACGAGACGCTGTCTGGAGCAGTTGATGAGATGATGAAGGTCTCAGAGAAGCTCACACGGCAGATGCTCTTCTAGTGTGGAACCAATAAATGTACCAGTGCCATCTTGCAGATCCTCAAACTTTTGATGAAACAACCATATAGGTGGACGCTATGGTCTATGCTTTAAGTCTCTTTTTGCAAGTCAGCCCTCAACAGGTTAGAGATATGGCCCTGAACAAGCCAAGCAAGGCCATCATGTATGCTCTTGCCAACATGGTGAAAAAATAGGTATCAGTTAAATTCACTAAGCAGGTTGTTTCTCAGATAGCAGTCATCATGTTGTGATTTCAACTCAATTTAAGATTACACCCAGAGGGCAGAAGAGTTCCTGAACTCTCTTAAGACTAAACAACGGAAAGAACTGTCCTCTCATATTGATGGCATTTACAAAAAGTTAGAGAACCTGCAACTAATGCAAAAGATTCCTGAATGGATGTGGGATGCTAAGAATGGATTGTCTGAAGTCCAGGAGCTGGATAATGAAATGACCATGCAGACCCTCAATTTAAATCTCAATTATATAACTAAATGTAAAATGATATATAATGATATTAACTTGTAATACATTAAACTGTAAACTCTACTCAAATACTTTGTATATCAGTAATAGCCTGCTTGAGTAATTATGAGTAATTAGATTAATAATTCTATTGAGTTTGTTGTAGTTAGCGCCAGCTAGCAATACAACAAGTGCTTACAGCATTTAGCCAATAGGGGGCGATGTCATCATGACAGCAGACTACTGCATGAGTTCGGATTCCAGCGTCTGGTGAGATCTGAAACGGTTAACCTGCTATGCTGCTTCTCTCCACTCATAGACCACACCAATCTAATATAGTAGCTTACATTCCCACCATATACTGCCCCTGGTTACCTGGTGGGGAACAGTTCCCTCCTGCCGTTATTTCATATAACCTCATCAAAAGACCTCCAAAACAAATGTTGCTAAGCAGAGAGACTGCCACCTGTTTGGAATCTGAGGCTGTGCTGTGTTCAAGTAAATGCTGATTTTCCCACCGCAGCCTTTCTTGGGAGGTCAGAGGTCATCAGCATTGAGGGTGTGGGGGTTATGAGTCTAGGATGTAGGCCTTGTCTACCACTTAAATTGAAGGGTTTTTTTGTTGGGTACCTGGATGAACTTAACTTGTCATGACACCAGGGAAAGAGAGGAGAGGGAGGCCAGTGAGTGTTGTAACACATTTTGTTTCAACGTCAGGAACTCGAAGTCAGTGTTTGTGCTGTTTATCTCTAACGTTAATAGAATGTTCTGTATGTTTATCTGCTTTATATAAAAATCTACTAGCTTAGAAAAACATAAGTGTAAATTATTGTCAGAGTTGCTTGTTACAACTGACACTGCTGAGGTGGGTTGTAACACAAAATTGTATTGAATTTATTGTGGTAATTATATGTTTTTTGTTCAAAATTATGTCTTCATCACCCCCTATTAGACACATTTAAAACAATTATTTGGTTACAGATAGAAGAAACATAAGCTAACAATTCTAGAACCTTCAAAGGTTTGGGGTTTTGTGTGTCACAATTGTAAATTGTCCTATAATGCTCTCACATTTTGCAGTTTGTCTTTTGGGTCCAATAAATGTACTTTTGAAGTACTTTGTATGATAGTAAAAAGTTCTTTATATGATAGTAAAAATACTTTGTATGATAGTGTTTTCACCCCTGTAGCTAATGTCCAATTGGTTTAACTTTGTGTACAATACTTCACTCCCCTACATTATGTGAATGCATTTGAAAAATATGTTTTTTCTCATAGTTGGACTCACAAATCAGGATTCACTCAAAACTAAGCATAACCTGAATGCATTATGATGTTTAGACTTAAATGTCACTCATCATCCATCAATATCTGTGTTGTTTCTTAGGAAACTACTGTTAGTACTGCCAGTACACCAGCAGTGCATTCTGTGTCACTAGATAATATATGTACTTGTCCCAGATACATGCAAACATCAATTTCTCCATCTAAATCTCATGCAGCTGATGGATAACATATCTGCTTTTGATCACTGATGCAGAAATCCCCTTCTGTCTCTGCCTGTCTGTCCATCTCTCGCTTTCTGTTTCTCTGTCTGTCTCTCTCCCTTTCTTTTGAGTATTAAGAGACTTCAAATTTATTTACTTAAAAAGTAATATAAAAGCAAATAATTTGTTTGTTGTGACATCGTATTTCCAGATCTAACTGGGTATTTGGTTAGGTAGAAGAAACTTTTTCCATTTCTCTTGGCTTTTGCTCATTCACTTGTCAGAGGTTTAACATAACACTCCAAAATGTATGCCAGTTATTTAGCCTTGGATACTTGGCAAAACAACTAACCAAATCTTTTATAAGTAGCTGAGAAGAGAGGAGTAGCTGTCTGTTGTTTCCAAATAGATTCTTTAGCAGTTTATAGAGTAGAATTAATTTTTTAAATAGTTTTTAAAATCTTTTTATATTGACAAAACAGACGCATGTCCAACACTGTGAATGAATGCTGTTTTTTTGGTTGAAGGTTGTCCTTCATTTAAACTGGCACATCCTCAGCATGTGAAGATGAGCTGGAGGATGTAGAGAATCAGTTTCCCAGTTGTGACCCCCGACATGTTTTTAGTGTGTGATCACCCAGACATAACATATTGCTTTTTCCTACCAGACAGTCCATACATGGGGTTAGTGGAAAGTTCAGCGAAGATTCATTTTTTTTAAAAGCTTGTCCATGAATTTGACCCTTGCTCAAGATAAACCAGATTTCAGACAAGAAACCAGATTTTGGACATTGAACAGTTCTGGAGATGGTGTACACGTTGTTTTTCTACATTTAGGCATGTAGCAGATCATTTACTAGTGATGCAGGGTTAAATATTTCTCTTGCATATTTGCAGGAGCTGGAGGTGCTTGGAACTGACCTGTGAAAGCAGGATGCATGTTTTTTTCCTCTGCAGGAGTTGATGTCTACAGTGCACATTCTTTTGTTTTTATTCTATTATATTTTATTATTATATATTCTTTTATATATCTATATTTTAATACTTCAATAGGCAGTCTTCTCAGTAATATATATATGCAAGCATATTTAAAAAAGTATTTAAATTATGTAATTTAAATAGGGAAAATAGAGAATTTCCAACTAAAATTAAAATTATAATGTCATTTTTTGTTTTTAACCGAGCAAGTTTAGCAATATTGACGTTGCAATGTTTGTCTTTCAGTCCTTAACATCTCTTTTGTGTTCCAAAAAAAACAAAGGGGGCAAATAAATGATGGGACAGGATTTTCATTTTCTTCATTCGCCACAAAAATGTAATAAAATTTAGTAACGTTAATGGTTCAAATGAGACTTTATTAATGGGATAACAAAAAACAAACGATTCAAGATATACTGTTTTATCTGACAGCGAGTCTTGACATCTTACACAATTCTGTGTCTCCAGTATCTGGCTTCGAGATTTTTTTTGTTATTTTTCAAATAAACTAGAACACAGTGACAGATATGCAAAGTTATTAGACTGAATAAAGCAGGAGATTTGTGAGGTGCCTTCAAGAGCACAGATGTTGTTTTAACAAGTCATATTCCATAACAACATCTCTGACTGTCAAATAGCCCAGAAC
>JAZGTK010003312.1:0-27851 GCA_036877625.1 Ambastaia sidthimunki | reverse complement strand
GAGAGAGAGAGAGACACTACAACAATATATACAGTACCAGTCAAAAAAATAATAAGCTCATAAAAACAATGAAATAACAAATTTAAATTTGGGAATTATTTTGAAAATAAATTAAACTAGGTTTTATTCTAGCATATTCAATGTAGTCACCCTTTGCCTAGAACTTACAAAAATGTTTTCTTGACAAGCTTTTTAAAGATTTTATAAAGTTCTCCTCTATTGGCTGCTTTTTCTTCATTATTTGGTCTAAATCATCCATTTCAAAAACATGTTTTAAAATAAAAGTTTAATTTGATAGTAACAGAAATTAATATGTTGGCAAAATTATATTTTTGTCTACAATAATAGTTTTAAACATTTAAGCAAAACTTACGTTTACATTTATATAGTTGGCAGACGGTTTTATCCAAAGCGACATACAGTACAGTTGTACATTTTGTCAGTACGTGTTTTCCTTGGAAATCAAACCTACCTTTGCACTGCTAACGCAATGCTCTACTAACTAAGCTATACATCAGTGGTTCCCAACCTTTTTTAACTCATGGCCCACACAACCAAACACATATGTTTCCGCGGCCCACTGCAAAAAATTTAAATGAACCTGCTATTTGTGTACATACATTCGCAATATTATTATTTCTGTTGATAATAACCGGCGGCCCCCCTGCAATACCGGCCCACAGGTTAAAAACCACTGCTATACAAGAACACTCTCTGTATAGGAATAGAAACAGGTGAGGACCTAAAACAGTATATACAGTTGAGTATGTGTGTGTGAAGCAGAAATCAGCTTTTTGACTTTTGTAACTGCGTGTTTTTTTGTAGGATCTGGTTGATGGAGAACAGTTGGTGGAGGCAGGCGCTCTCTCTCATAGGCTGGTATGTATGAACGCTGCCTCTCATTGGCTGTTGGAGAGTGTGTGTGATGGTGTGCAGATGCAACAGGCGTTCCTGAAGAGAGACCCCTCCCATGACCTCGCCCATGATCCTGGCCACACCACACCTCCACCTAGGAAGAGGCAGGCTATGGAATCTGATTTCCAGGATACTGTTGCCTTAGATCCAGACACCACAGACACAGATGTCAATAAGGCTGTTGGCATGGCGACTGAAGCTGAGCAGAAAGTTGTCATGGAGGAAGTGGTTCCTAAAGATGCCAGTAGCTCAGATACAGCCATTGGGAAGAAGGCGGGGCTTGACTGCTCTCAAATAAAAGGTTTGTTTGTTTGGAACAGGATTATTTTAGTAAACTGGACAGCAAAGTTTTGTTTCCACCAAAGTCTTTGAATGCAGCTGAAAATGCCAGCTGTGGGATGCGGCTAATTTTAAAACAAGTAAAAAAGCAAACGCTTTGATTGCTTCATGTTTTGGTGTATCTGTAGGCCTTTGCTTTTACCCCATTTAATCAATCTCAGCATGCTTCTCTTTACTGTAACCTAATAGAGTGTTATTAACACTGAGTGCAAACAGCCTGCAGAGGCTGTATACAGTAAACATAAACATTCAGCACAGTCTGACATTCACTGGACTCAACTGCTGCTCAAATGAAGGCGGGAATATTTGGGATCAGAGAGGCATTACTGGATGAGTGACAGAAGCAGTTTCAGGGAATGCCTCAGATTTGTACATTTCAAGGTAAGCAAGGTCTTATTGTGTTGCATTATGTATAGTTCTGAGTAGATTTAGAGTTAACAAACGCAAACTATTTGAACAATACAGGCTATTTAATTATTAACATTATATTGCTCAAAGTGAGACTTCATTTTTTGAGTGTGTGCTCTGATCGTTTCGATAATAAGTTGATTGGGAATGGTTTAATGGCCATCGATGTTGCCGGAAATACTGTGCGATTTTCTCTAAACTCAGATGCTGCTGGTGCTTTTGTGACACTACAGTTGTGTTAATACAGGCAGCGTTTCATCTTTTTTACAGAAAGTAGCTAGAGTCTGCTTGAAAAGTCATTAAATTGTCATTAAAAACGCCAAATGGCGTTCTAATTTGCATATGCATGACATCACCGCGTCGACGTTTTATTATGTCAAGTCTGCAGCTCTCTGACTCTATACTCTCATACTTTTTACTTTTTTATACTTTTATTTAGAACAGTCGAATAATACTTCTGTTCCTGTCATCAAACAATGGAACGAGTATGAAATACAGTGACTGGACGTGACTTAGATGCTGCTCATTTACAAATCTGACAAAAACACCATAAACACAAAGACAGCAGCTATGCATTCATATATGATATGATTTCATATATTTGCATTAGAGAGAAAAAAGCGTCTGCCACAGCGTGTCTCCATCTGAGTATAATTAGGTGCATTACAGTGCAGAAAGAAGCCGGAGTTTGTCGCTAGATGTGCATGTCAATCAACATACAATTTGATTGTATACACGTTGGTGGCGTCCTATTCTATTATTATTGCCTGATATGCAGAGACATCTGTAAGAAAGATATTCCTGCGTTTAATATTATTATTATTTTTATTTTTTTTAGAATGCAGAACCTTGCAGCAGAAGCTAACGGCAACTTCTTCTAGGAGAAAGACGTTGACAATTGACATGAAACATTAAAGACAAACTTTTACTGGATGATAACAATAAAGGGATGCCTATTTTAAAATGTCTAATGTCTGTTTTTATAAAAACATTTATCATGTATTTTGTTTCGTAATGTTCTAGACATTTAATATAATTAACCGTACAATGTTAACATGTAGATGTCAGATGTCCTCGGATGCACAGCTGTACATTACTGTTTTTCTAGTGTATTTTATTACAATGTCTCAGATCGCCCTGCTCCTAAATAGCATTTTTCCTGTTTTAGTGTAAATATAATGTGGGAATTCTTGCTCCATCTACATACTAACAACACTTACTATTAACACTTCATGTAAATAGCATCTACCTTTTACCAACGCTTGGTGTAAATGGCATCTGTTGCTGTTTTCACAGATAGCCATAACTAAATGTTAAAATATATAAACTAACTAAACTATGTGTTCACAACAAAACTGAAAATTGATTTGCAAATGAAATCTATTACAAATGTAACATTGGTTTGGAAACTGAAAGCTTTATTTTATTTTGGTTTGTTTTTCATTTGGTCTGTTACAACTCTCATCTCTTGTTTCAGATGGAGAAAATAACCAGGAGAAACAGTAAGTAAAATCTTTTTTACACCTGTCAGTTGGCTCTTTGGAATACTTCTTTCTGATTGGACAGTTGCTACATTCTGTGGTCAGATATTTCAGTAAATAAACAACATGTATCTAATCATGTAATCTTGGTTGAAGCTATAATTAATATATTACATGTGTATACATACATATATATACCTGTCTGACTCAAGCAAAACTGGTTAAGAAGCACAAGTTTAAATCTCTCTTTCTCTCAGCAGTGGCTCCGTGAGGTTCATCAGTCGGCCATGGAGGGTGGTCGACGGCTCTTTGAATCGTCCGGTGTGTAAAGGAATGCTGGAGTCTCTTCTGCTGCACATCATGAGCAGTCCAGGGATCCGTGAGCCGGTTCTGCTGCAGCACTACAGTCAAGTTCTGCAGCCTGTGGTGGTGCTGGACCTCCTGCAGGTGCCACCTCAGATGATTTCAGCTCATGAAGTGTCATTAGATTACATTAGTCCTGTGATGAGAACAATGGATGTTTTATTAGCATTTAAACTTCAGTAGCACAGCAGTGTTGGAAAACATTTGTTGGTTTTCATGAATCAGTCCAAACATTCATGTAAAGACTTTGTGGTGTTTTTAACATGCTTTAAGAAAATCTGTGTGCGGATTCATCATTAAACACAGGTGGATCATGTTGTCTGATCTTGTGTGATTGAGAGGAGGCAGGGACTAATTTACATATTCATGGCTCTGTGTATACTAAATGAAACGAGGGTGTAGTTACATTCATGCAATTATAATAATGAATGTTTAAGTATGTTGTTTTGATGATCAAAGATGAATTCTAAGGGATAAAATGATCAACTACAGGGGGACTTTAAATGAACTGACTGAAATCTTTTCGTTAGTAACTGTTTACTATCGTCAGGTTTCTGTTTCTGATACTTTTCATACACAAAGATGATTTATCTGTCCACTGAAATGTGTGTGTGTGTTCTCAGGTTCTGATTGAACTGGGTTGTGTGAGGAAACGTTACACTGTGCACCAGCGCAGTTCGGCCCTGTTCTCCACGCCCAGAATGCCGCAGGTGAAAGGTCAGACAGAGGTCAGCGTGAGGGATGTAGCGATGGCGTTCTATGAGCCCACAGTGGACTGCACGCTGAGACTGGCACAAGTTTTCCCTCACGAGCTCAACTGGAACAAATGGGTTCAGCTGTGTCTGCGGGTTTGACTGGATGAGTTTTTTTCTGTTTCATTTTAATGGTATCTGCTTGTTAAAATAAAGATGTTTCAACAACTTTCACATGTTGCTTTACTTGAACGAAACATTTTCTAATTAGACATGAATATGTTATATAATTTAATAACAGTATGGAAGCATTATGGATCATTCTCATCTCAAAGTCGGGTGGAAATACTGTTACTTTTGTACTGATTTTTTTTTCCCCCACGAAATTACAGCAGTTACAGTAGTCACGTCAGATTTGCCGCTGACTGATCTCGTCTGGTGTAAATACCTCCATATGCATCAACGGTTTTGATTCCATAGTGTCATCTCGTTCTTTTGCTCCATTCATCTTTATCATAATCTGTGTGAAAGGGGCCTAACTGTGATGGCTGTAGTGTGAAATAAAGTTATATCTCTACTCTTTTATATACAGCCCATGGAATTTTTCCAGAAAATACACCATTTCTCCCAGAAGTTGTTGCAATTACAAATGTTTTTGGTATGTTTATTTCTTCTTTGTGCATTGGAAAAACAAAAAAGCAGAAGAAGAAAGCCAAAATTGACAGTTTTACACACAAGTAAAAAAATAGGCCAGACAAAATTGTTGGCACCATTAATTTGGTTGCACACCCTAAACTAATCGCTTCCTATAACCATCAACAAGCTTCTACTCTTCTTTTGCAAACTGCTCCAGGTCTCTCAGATTTGAGGGGGGGCCTTCTTGCAACAGCAATTTTGAGATCTCGCTATAGGTGTTCAATGGGATTTAGATCTGGACTTATTGCTGACCACTTTAGAACTCTCCAGCGCTTTGTCTCCAACCCTTTTTATGGTGCTTTTCGAGGTATGTTTCGGGTCATTGTCCTGCTGGAACACTCATGACCTCTGACGCAGACCCAGCTTTCTGACACTAGGACCTACAATGCAGCCCAAAATCTTTTGATAGTCTCCAGATTTCATGATTCCTTGCACACAGTCAAGGCATCCAGTGCCAGAGGTAGCAAAACAACCCCAAAACATCTTTAAACCGCCACCAGGTTGGACTGCAGGTACTGTATTCTTTTCTTTGTAGGCCTTTGTAGACTCAATAGGAGTGAGAAGACCACTGAGACCAAGCTGAGTCATTTTCAGTATTAACAGATCTGGTGCAATGATTGGAAGTTGTGGAGAATCTGAGAACCTGTGTCACCTGCTCACACACACAGACAACAAACCTCTGCAAGATCTCCACGATGGCCAGTGTCATGGACACATGGGCAAATAGCACCCAGTTCCTGGGCTCAATGCTGAAGGGCATGATTGTGAAGGGGTCCTAACAACTCCTTGTTTCCTTTCATAAACCTGATGATACTGCAGATCAGTGTTGCATTCTGAGCATGTCAGAGTCTTTTACAGAAAGATCTACATCAATACCAGCTGAACCACTTTATTAATTACTGTGACAGTAGATGTTTTTAAAAATAATATCAACTTCATTGCAACAGATTTGACCTTTCTGGTTTGAAGCTCTTGGGCCAGTACTGCAGGTCTCTGTCAAGCACAAAGGTGGGGATCATAACACGTGTTGCTCTCCACGGTTTTCTTACAGACGCACTCGAGCCGGGCAGTGATGCGGAACAGTCTGAGTTCAGAGCAGCACATTTATTTAAACACTTTACACAATTAAAATCTTGATGGACAAAATATTAATCTTTGATAAACTTTATATGTTGGCGCTGTGCTGTTGAAAACAAGTGGCTAATGCCGTATTGTACGGTAAAGTGAAGGAAAATGACCGCACGGGCAGCGACTGATGCTCACACGCGATGTTCTGTGCAGTGATTCATCCGGCCGCTGGAGGGCAGCAGCGCGCGTGATGACGCAGCTGGAGGAGGAAGCGTCCTCCCCGTTTAAACGCTTCGGTGCGTGTTTTCTGTGTTTCATTCACGATTTCTGTGCTTTAAGGTGTTTAATGTCTGTCATGAACGTGACGGCTTTCTCTGTCGTGTTTAACCACCGCAAGCGAAGCCTTTTCTAGCCGTTTCATCCGGCTCAAGACAAGCGAGCAGAAATGTGGGAATGTGGCGTTTGTTTTCTGTCCAGCGACTGAATGTTAAATGAAGGCGTCATGTAACATCCCAGAGTTGGTCGACACATCTTAAACGTACTGTTCGAGTCAAAGTCCAGTTGCACAAATGTTTCTTTTCTCTTAAAGCGGTTTTGTATGTTGGTTTCAAGCGCCGTGTTCAAGACGGAAAATTCAGTGGTGCGAATTCAGTGTAAATACAACATAGCTTTGTAATAATACACAATGGAAACATTCATGCACTATATAATGAAGGTAGATTGAAACCCAAAGGTTACACTTTAGATCCCATTAGATGGGTGTATTGTTCACACGTGATTATTTACTTAAATTATTACCAGCTTACAAACATAGTCTTTGCGTGACTTTAATTCCTTATGTTTAAAAACGACAGACATTTATTATTTTGGCTTATAACACTATTTATGTTGGTCTTGCTATCAAAATATTTTTAAAAGCATCAAAAGCTGGGGACCTCTAGATGAGTTGATACAGAATGACCCTTAAATGTGCCAATAGTAAAAGAATGATTTATGTTACTCTCAGATCTACCTTCCATCTTTTGATATATGACAAATGTTCTTTTTATTGAACACTGCTAGTGCAGTTGAATAGTTAACAGACTAGCTAGTTCTCACCACAGATTGCATATGTGTAAATGAATATATAAGGTAAACTTTTGCAAAGATTTCTGAATATTAAGGATTTACAGTTTTTTTTTCAATCTTGTAGGTTTTTTTACTGCATACTACAGAATCTTCTGTTAAAAGTCATTTTTAGCTTTAAGGTTAATATTAACAATATACAAATTAAAATGAGTGTTGGGACATAGTGTTTTTGTGATCCATTGTAAGTATACATCACAAAATGTCAAAAAACAAAACAAAATTCATAATAAATCATTTGTTTCTGTTACAGCAAGATCATGGTGAGGACGTATAAAAGAAAGACCAACAGAGCAAGCACGACTCCAGACACCATGCTGAAGGCTGTCAGACAGGTGCTGGTGTTTAAGAAGACCATCCGAGCTGCAGCTGAGGAGTTTGGCATCAATTATCGGACTCTTGCTCGCTATTGTACGAAAATTCCAAGGGAAGAGGTTGAGGGAAATGCTGAACATCCAAGCTGCACAGTGGGCTTCATCGGAGCGAGACAAGTATTCAGCCCCAAAATTGAGGCAGAATTGGTGTCCTACATTTTAAGAGCAACTGACATTTATTATGCACTGCCACCAAAGGCAGTCAGAAAACTGTCATACCAGCTGGCAAAGGGGCACCAACTGCAAATGCCGGCATCATGGAGGGAAAATAAACAAGCCAGTGCAGACTGGTTTGCTGCTTTTTTAAAGAGACATCCCACATTGTCCATCAGGGCACCTGAACCAACAAGTTCATCAATGGCAAGCCACTCCAACAGGAGCCATGTTGACATGTTTTATAGCAAGCTAAAGGAGGTCATGGAACAACACAGTTTCAAACCCGAGGATGTTTGGAACATGGATGAAACGGGCATCACTACTGCTCAAAGACCAGATCGAGTGGTGATTAGAAAAGGACTTGCACAGCTGGGGTCCATGTCGTGTGCTGACAGGGGGCCCCTTGTGAGTGTAGCTTGTGCCGTCTCAGCTGCTGGGAACATAATACCGCCCTATTTTGTTTTCCCAAGAGTTCAGTTCAGGGAGCACTTCCTGAATGGTGCGCCTATTGGGAGCTCAGGTGGAGCCAATCTTAATGGCTGGATGAGGGAAGAGCAGTTCATTGAGTTCCTGCAGCATTTCATTCGGCAAACCAAGTGCTGTCCAGAGCGACCCAGCCTGCTGCTCTTAGATAGTCACTTGTCTCACTTGTCCATCGAGGGGCTAAGTTTCTTGAAAGCAAATGGCATTGTGGCGCTCTCCTTCCCACCGCACTGTTCCCAGCACCTACAGCCTTTGGAGCAGTCTGTTCATGGGCCCTTTAAGAAATGTGTCAATACAGCAATTGACAGCTGGATGCTTGGAAGCCCAGGGAGGAGCATTACGATCCACCATATTCCAGGAATTGTTGCATCTGCTCTACCCCTGGCTGCCACCCCAGCCAGCATTATAGAAGGGTTTAAAGCGTGTGGCATTTTCCCCCTCAACCCAGACATAAGTTGTGAATCTGATTTTGCTGCAGCTTTTTTGACAGACTGGTCTGGCCATTCTGCATCCAATCGTTTAGCATGTAATCACACCGTAGACTACATCAGTGATGCTCCTAAATGTTGTGCACCCCCTCACAGCCCTTCTTTAGACCATTCCACAGTTAGATAAACCTCACTCCTACCAAAGGCAGAAGAGAAGAACAGCAGCCTTCTTGACTGGCTTTCCTGTGATTAAGGAGAACAAGATGGCTACAGGCCACAAGAAGACCAAATGTTAAAAAACATTTCTACCTGTTTGGCTATGAACCCTTCTAAAAAGAGTTGCGTTTGGCACATACATCCTTTTTTGTTATTTTACATACTATAATCAGTTTTTTAATTTTTTAATTTTTTAAAATTTACAGTATTTATTGGCTGTTTCATGAACTGTGTTGAAAAATCATTTCACTTTTTAAAGGATTGCTAGGAAGTCATTAAATATGGCACATTTTAAACATATATGTTGTTGTATTTTACCTTAAGAAGTATTTAATATTTTAAACAAAGGTTTCTCAAATCAGCATCAGTAAAGGTTGTGACAACATGCCCCATTGTGGGTCAGTATAAACAATTAAACGACAATCATTTTCATCCAGTATCTGTGGAAATGTTCAAAACGTTTCATAGGCAAATGTCTATACAGAAACTGACATAAAAAAACCCACCATGAAAAATATTGACTTGAGTAAAAACAATTAACCCTGCATTATATCTCGTAACAGTCTTGTTTATAAAAGTAATTTTCTTGTTTGGTTGTGTGGAGATTCAGAGTTTTGGTTCCTTGCTACTATTTCACAACTTTTTTTTCTCCCATTCTCTTTTCATTATGCAGTGTTCAGCTATTTTAACGTAATATTGCTAATTCCTTTTACTCCTGTTGTGTAAAAGTTTATTTTTCTAGACACAGCATATCTTGCTTAATATGATACCAGTCATCTATCATGTTAATTTAGTAAATGTCACAGATGTACAGTGTTTTAATAGGCAGTCTGAATACATTAAGTCTTCACATGCAATGACAGGTATTTCCAATGCACCGTTTTACTTTTCATCATATAAAATTAAAATAAATTGAGTTGAGTGTAAAATATGTTTTTTTCGTTCTATAATAAAAATCTGTTTCACAGGGGAGTCCCTCAGATTTATTGAACAAAGATATAAGTATTGCATGCTCTCATGACCGGATGGATGTTCTAATTTTATCAAAGGCCTGAAATGTTTAGAAACAAAGTCCAGCAGAGGGTGAAGAGTTAGTGAATTATGTGACCAACAGCTTTTATTTTAAGATTTATTGACAGATTTTTTTGGACAGATAATTAAATGATAAGGTAATTGATCAACGATGATTAAATTAATTCATTGTCATTAATTTATGAAAAGGTAAAGTGCAGAAAATCTTGAATACTCGGAGACAGACAGGAACTACAGGGATGATGATGATGTCATCAGTGCAGCAGCTGCAGCATCGCCATGGTAATTGCCAATAAGAGCAGCTGCAGACAGACAGGTGGCCAAACTCTGGATGCAGCACCTGCAAAAAGGAAGGACAGATACAGAGATGATGTGCTGAAATCACTGCAGTGAGGCTGAACTTATACCTGACGTGCTGAAATCACTGCAGTGAGGCTGAACTTACACCTGACGTGCTGAAATCACTGCAGCGAGGCTGAACTTACACCTGACGTGCTGAAATCACTGCAGCGAGGCTGAACTTACACCTGACGTGCTGAAATCACTGCAGCGAGGCTGAACTTACACCTGACGTGCTGAAATCACTGCAGCGAGACTGAACTTACACCTGACGTGCTGAAATCACTGCAGCGAGGCTGAACTTACACCTGACGTGCTGAAATCACTGCAGCGAGGCTGAACTTATACCTGACGTGCTGAAATCACTGCAGCGAGGCCGAACTTACACCTGACGTGCTGAAAACCCTTCAAAATATACCAGAAGATTCTCTTTGGATATGAGGATGTGAACTCTTATAGATTATATATAAACAAATCACTTTATAACAGCTAAAGATGAGAACAGAGAAGACTGTAAATGTCCAAATCTGGCTTTATGGTTTAGCTCTAATTTTATAATCTGCTATGAACACTAGCCCTGGTCTTCTGATACTTTAAAAGAGAAATGAACTTTTATTAAAGCTGAAATCTGTAACTTTTGCCTTTATCACCATCCCTGTTTGAAAGAAAATTGCTGGTTACATTACGTACTTTACATTTGTTGAACTAAAACGATTACTGTTTTGACTGTATTTAGCGACTGATTTGGAACATTTGAATGTAAACATATCTATGAAAAACTACACTGAACATGGCAGCACTCCTGCTCCATGCCAATAACGCCAAATCTCATTGGTTCTCGTTTGTCACTATATAAAACCACGTCTGTTCAGCTGAAAGAAGAGTCATACATCCCTAGGGGGCCTTGAGGGTCATTAATTTATGGGCTAATTTCCATTCTTGAGTGAACTCCTCCCCTAACCCTTTGATGCGTGTGTAGCTCTTATCAGGTGTGTGTTGTACCTGTAGTTGTGGAGACGGTCACAGTGCTTCCTCCTGCGATGGTGCTGCTCTGGCCTGACGGAGCTTTAGTGCTGCTGTTACTGGCTGGTTGGGCTGTTACCATAGTTACAGTGGAGTTCCTGCCACCTTTGAGATCAATGCCAAGCGTGTCAAGATCTGACTGCAGCTGTAGCCTGATCCACTCCTGAATCTGTAACGCGCTTTCATATGTCTTCAGATCCGCCACGTTCACCCCCAACAAATGCTTGACGCCAGTCACATTTAGATCCTATAAACACACACAGACAACACACAGAGCCACATACACAGATTATGAGAGTCTGATTATTACAAATTATTCTGCTATAAATTCAACTTCAGTGTGTGTCATTGATGGCACAGAATTGACTACATTGTGTGACACCGTCTCAGGAACCAATCGGTTTTCACTTTGATGCGTGCCCATGGCAATAATAACAACAGGAAGTTCACTGGTATTGTACATGACAAATAATAACTATATATATTAATAAATGCAAACATGAATTACGTTGGTACAAAAGTCTTGTTTCTTCCTGGTACTCTTGAGTGTTTGCACACTGCACAGGGTTGAGCTTATGCTAACGTGTTTCAGTTCTGTAAATGAACTTTCCAAACAGTGTAATGACTTAAATAATGTGAAGATATCTGAAAGGTTTCTTACAGGACTGCCAGCATCACCACACTCAAACTGAAAAGTTTCTGATCATTTCTGTGGAAACTGACAGACTCACATTGATGACGTTCTGCTCCAGACTCATGAAGGTGATCAGATCCATGTTGACGTTGGAATTTACAAGTTTGTGGACGAATGTTGTATTAGCACCACCTGTACACACAAACACACAATTACGTTTGAGGGTATGGAGTCTCTCTCTCTGCAGTGTGCTGATGTGTGTAGTTACCGAGGGTAGACTGCAGCAGCTGGTATATTGTGAGGCTGACAGTCTCTGTGCTGCGTGTGTTTGCTGAGCTGAATGCGCTCTGAGCGATACTGAACAGAATTCTCTTCTTCTCTGAACTGCAGTTGGTCAGTGAGAGTGAAGCGGCATGTCTGAAACACACACACACAGTCATGTATCTGTGTGTGAAAGTGTGTGTGTGAGTGTGTTGTTGCACTCACTTTACGCTGTCTGCTGTGATGTTGTTCAGCACACTTGTGTCGAGAGCACAAAGGTTTGATCCCAGTGAGTTGAGTTCACTGCTGCCCAGACTGTTTCCACTTACACTTAGATATTTACTGACAATCAGACGAACCTGAGAGACACAACTCAGATTTGACTGTACATCTCACACTCTTAACATACATCTACACATACACACACACACACAAACACACACACACACACACACACACTAACTACCATCTCTGGGTCCCATTCTCCATTGCGTGAGTTCATCAAAGATGAAAGCGTGTCAATTTTCGTCACATTCCATCTTGTGATGTCATTGGCCGTGGCTGAACGGGAGGTGGAGCCTAATACCTGCAGCACCTCATCAGAGAGTCCGTTATGATAAACCTGTGGGATGTGAAAACACATTTCTCTGTTGTAACAAACAGCTGCCAACATGTTTATGGTCTCATTACTGAGACTAAACTAAGGTAGGTCTGGTTACCTGGTTGAGTTTGTTGAGAACAATTCGCTGGTAGTCAAGGTCATGAACTTTATCTGTTATGGCTTCCAGGTTGTCTTTCACTGTTTGGACGCTCAAACAGGCATTAAACTGAGTCGCATCGTAGTCAAAAGGAAACAGGTTGTTGTACACCTGAACCTGCAATATTTCTCCTATTGTACATTCTGCAATTACAGAGGACAAGAGAAAAACATTTACATTTAGGCATGAAACGTTTTTGTCCAAAGCGACTTACACTGTGCGGATGTTGGGTAATTATGTACTGCAATGTTTAATGTGATGAATTACGTAGTGATGTTGTAGTGATGCTATATTAACATTGTGGTGATGGTTATGCTAAATGTTGTGGTGATAATGATGGTAAATATAATAATTTGCTGTTGTAATAATGTTAAAGTAATATTGTGTTGGTGGTGGTAGAATAATGTACTAATGTTATGTTGTACTGATGTTTTAGTAACATTGTGGTAATGGTGTTGTAATGTTAAATGTGATGTTGTTGTGATTCTCACCAGTGGCTCTTTTGGTTCTTGTGATTTTGTTTGACTCTTTCATCATGTTTATGATCTTCATCTCTGAAACTGTGTCACTTCTCCTCAACTCAGGAATAAACGTCTTCAGAAACGTCTGCTTGTTTGTCTGAAACAAACACACACACACACACACACACACACAATTATAAATGATAAACAGACACCTAAATCACATCAGCACACAAACAAAAGCTGCTCCATTCGTACCTGGGTGAATTTGACCCACATATCAGAGGTGATGTAGAGAGACAGAGTTCCTAGATTCTTCAGAGTCATTTTGTTCCAGGTATTCGAAGGTCTGAGAGATAAACATCTGTGAGTGTTTGTATATTTGTGTCTTTGTTTGTTTGTGTGTATGTGTACCCACCCGTAGGATGTGTTTCCTGTCAGCAGAACAGTCTGTATGGCAGAGATCTGCTGCTGGGATAAATCTGAACATTGTTTGAGTTTCTCCAGCACATATGGGTCAGAGTTTACTATATAATCAGAGCTCAGGATGCAACACATACTGCCCAGAACATTCAGTTGCTCACGGCTGATATTAAATCCTGATATTCCCTGAAACACACACAGAAATATTCTCAGGCACTTCTGGCTTCTGTTCATTTCTGCAAAACTGTTTGTTTGTGAGTTTTGAACCTAAATAAACACTGGATCAACATGAAATTCTTTCAGATAAAATACTTTTTTTCCACATTTCCGCTCGCTAAATAATTCCTCAATTCCCATTTGTGACATTTCCTTATGTTGATGAATATTATTGTAAAATGGGGAAAACAGTAGCAAGATACTGGAGGCTCACCAGGCAACTCCTGGCATTGTTGAAAAGGGTTTGCTTTTTGAAGGACAGTGTGCTGGACAACACTGAGAAGTTGGCTTTGCCCAACGCAGAGAAATAGGACCGACAAAGAGACGGATTAATCAGAGAGTAGCTGAAACACACAACAGATGTGTGACATCATTTGTCTAATAAAACATTCAGAACATAAGACTGCATCATTTTCTGCATAATTAATCTGAAACTGTGAACATCTATATCATCACATTTAATCAGCTTACTGTCAACTTCATCTCTGTGTTTTTACCAGCATATGTGTTGATTATCTAAGTATGTGTGTGTGTGTGTCCTAAAAACATACTCGTAGTAGAGGAGAACTTCAGCTGGATACTGCGAGAATGCGTTTACATCTTCTTTCTTAATGTAGTTATACATGCATGTCAGCTGCAAAACAGAATCACATTAACATACATAACCTACAATCACAGTACTACTGTTAACAATAATAATAATAATGTGTATTATTTGGGCATTGAGGGTGTTGGGCACTGTGAGGCTATGGTTTTTTACCTGTGACTCCTTTAGGACAATCATCTCATTGCCACGCTGTCGGCAGGCGCGGATCAGGGTATTGATCCGAACTGTACTAAAACCCTGAATTCTTGTACATGTGAAACCCTGAAGCACTTGAAAAGAGATGCTACATGGACAGAGACAAATATACATTACACACAAACACAACAAACAACAAGTGTTGTCAAAACTTCACACAGTCTAATCTGACGATAATTCCACACTCACTTATCTGGGTTACTGAACTGCGTGGCAACTGATTCGAAGAGTAAAACAGCCTGAAAAAAAGGAACATTTTACATCAAGACAACCAGACCGTCCTTGCTGCATTGTGTTACAATGAAAACAGCCCAAAAGCATTTCCTGTCAGACAGGGAATTATGTAGAAGCCTGATGTACCTGCTCGTGTTTCCATTTCTTCTGATTGATCATTTGTGCTATAGCAGATGAGGGGGACAAACCTATCAGGAAGTTGCGCGGGATCTCCGTTGCTAGGACGTCAGGAATATTTCTGACTATAACATCAGAGGAGGTATTTACAGCAATAATCTAAAGAGGGCAGAGAAATAGGTCATGACAGACAGACCTAGGATGAAACATTGGTTTCAAACATCTGTTTGTCTTACCTGGTTAACAATACTTTGTTGGACGATAACGGGCGCAGTGATGACGTGGGACAGGAACGATGGTGATTGGACAGACAGGAGCACCTCATTTTTTGGGATGACATTGATAATTGATGATGAAACACCAATGATTAGGGAACCAAGACTCTGAAGAGTATTTGCACTGTTGATCTACCACAGATCCACAGAGAGAGAAAGAGAAGTATTTATTGCATATGCTATAATCGCTGATTTGTTTCCTTGTGTGTGTGTATTAATGCTTTTGTAATATTGTGTGTTAACTTTGTGTCAGAAACATACTTTGTAACAAATGACAACTTCTCTCAAATTAACATAGAATTGGTCCTAAAATGAATTACTTGTTGACTACATGCAGCAGAAACGTGAATAACACCTTTGAGTTTATCACAGTGAAGATTTTCCAGAAAACAAGTCGGGATCTATGTAGGGATTAATTTCACTACAGTTCAACAGGAAACATGCTGCTGATGCCATGCAGATGTTCTGGTCAATTTATTATTGGTAAATGTACCACATTTAACTAGTTCATCATACCTGACGTTTTGATGTTAGAATGTACAACCTCATTGTAAATGTCACCAAATCAATTATCAATATGAAATACGGGCAGTCACACGTCAACAGTATTAAGGTAGAAGTTGTAGTAATATTATAATTAAGTCAAGTCAAAGTGGAGTTTATTGTCATTTCAGCAATATACAAGTACATAGTGAAACAAAACATTTCTCCAGGACCAAGGTGCTACAGTGAACAACGCAGACAACACAAAACTAGAATGAACAGTTTTACATAATCTATATAGATAAAGTGTTCCCTGTGGAACTGGTCACATGGTGGGTTTGTACCTGGTAAAATCCAGACGACAGCAGGGTTTGAATGATCATCATGGCCTGGTCGTGGTTCCAGCCAATCACAGCTCTAAGCACAGACAGAGCGTTGAACAGGACACGCCCTCCAGTGCCACTGATCTGAGCTGTGCTCAAACCTGTGCACGACTGACCCAGAGCTGTGATGGTCTGCTCTGTCAGAATCCCTGCGTTAGTTGCCAAAGCAGCGGACACCTGTGCAGGCAGACACACACAGATGCACACTTACACATGCTGGGTTTTCATGTTTTATGGGGACATTACATATACATAAACTGTACAAAATGTATATTTTATTCCCCTTCACTAAACCTAATCCTCACAGAAAACTTTCTGCTATTCCAGATTTAAAAAAAAAGATTTTTCTGTATGATTTATAGGCTTGTTTCCTCATGGAGGTCTACAATGTCCCCACAAGGTCAAAATGTACTAGTATTACTATACTTGAGGGCACATTTGGTAACCACAACATAGTAAATACTTGCATGCACACACATACACATACACATACACTGACACACACACACACACACACATATAGCTTTCTGTGCTTTGTGTGGGCTTTCCATAAACATACAGACTTTTTTCAACTGTACAAACTGTATATTCTATCCCACAACCCTCACACAAATCTTTTTGCATTTTTACATTTTCAAACAAGCATCATTTGGGATGTTTAATAATCAATTTCCCTCATGGGGACTACTGGCTGGTGTGTGTGACTTTTACCATCAATGGAAGAAAACAAAACACAAACACAGCTTTACGTACATCAGGCTGGATGTTGGTGCAGTTCTGGTTCATGCTGGGAGAGACGATCATTAACTGCTGCACAGTCAGATGAAGGAAGGAGCTTGCAGGAGCCAAACAGCGGAACTTCACAGGAAGACTGAAAACACACGCAGACCATTCAGACATTATTACAAGAGCCTTCAGTTCTGATGGTGTGACACACACTCCTGATGTGCTTTTCTACCATTTAACAACTTTTTTAAATGTTTGCTTTTGCTGCATCAATCAGGTGAATTCTCAATCAGGTGGCAGAATCTACAGATGAGTGAATGTCTGGTGACACTTGAGCTGGTGGTGGTTTGGTGTTGCTCACTAGAAGGCGTTGAAGTTGGGGTCTTGCTGGAAGAGCAGTGTCATGTAGAACTCTGTGACATTATCAGGAACATTCAGCTGATCAAAAAGCTGAAGGTTCTCCAGGTTCACCGTAAAGGCCTGGAGCTGAAAACCAAAACCAAAAGTAATTTATCAGTTTCTAAATTGAGAAGAAGATATTTGAGGTCAGGTTGGGTCTGTTTATGATAAGTTGTGGTATGGACTTTGTCACAGAAACAATAAAAGCCCTTTATTATTAATGCGTACTGTCTACTTTGTCTGCTCCACCTGCTGTGCTCCATTTGATGCGTTTTCCTTTTCCTTCAGTGTGTTATACATGCACAAACAGCTGCATAAGATCTGCAGAGCTACAAAGTCTCCCACAAAATGATTTATTTTAATTTAATCAAAAGAAAAGTATCAAGAGCCCCAGATTCAGACCTGCTGAAAATACCTCGGCTGACTCCTCGCCGACATTCTTGTGAAAAAGGTTAACCCTAACCCTGACCAATCAGAGCATGCTGTGCTTTTCGGAGGGATGGGCTTTGTAGAAATCAGTATTTAGAAGGGTGAGGAATGGAGGAGGTACAATAATGTACAGTATGTGAATAATAATATGTCTTAAAACCTAAACCATGTTAACTTTCTTTTACACCCAATACGCAAAATAATGGTCTTAAAATAAACAGCATAATGAGACCCTTTAAAGTTGTATGAAAAAGGTTTGGATCGACTGGATGACTGTGTTTAAATGATGAAGGACCTTTCAGGCGAAGATATATTCTGTAAACTAATAACAGATACACCTGCCACACACCTGTGAGGAACCAAACAGGAGCTGCAGGTCATCCAGTGTGATGAAGCTCAGGAACATGCCAATGTAGTTGGCAAACCAGGCGGTGGAGTTGAGATCAGGGTGAGAGGAGTTATAACATTTAGGAGCTGAAGCTGAAGAGGCAAGCAGGACAATCAGAGCAGGAGATGCTAAACTCTCAATCAATCAACAATGAATGTCACTCACTGGTATTCAGGTAGACTTGGATGGTACTGTAGATATCCTTTTGAGAGAAGTCCACCCCGCTGTAGTTGTATTTACCCATCACAGAAACACTAAACAGAAGAATGCAAGAGACTCTTCTCAAACATAAACTCTTGATGTGTAACTCCACTAATTCATATTCTTGTAAAACAGATTTCAGATGGAGATGGGAGATAAATGTACTAGAATAATAGATCTTTGTTCTGACACTATCCTGAGATGAAATGTTTGCTGTGTTGGGGAAGCTAATCTAAATGCATAGTTGACTAAGCTATTTACAATTTAAAACATTTCAACTACAGTCAAACTACAGTTAGCAGCACTACAAAAAACAGCTACCTACACTTGTAAATTATAACTGATTATTAATTACAATGATCAGATTATATAACTGCATAATTAGTTAAAACATCTACTAGAAAAGCTGTTAAATTTATTAACAGTTAAGTTACTATCACACTCCTTCACAATGTAGTTCAGTTAGTAGCTTCCCTAGTTACAGAAACACACAGAAAGCGTGCATTACTTACAGCTTTCTGAAGGAGAGGCAAGAAGCATCTTGCATGGCATTTGGGTTGATGAGCTGTGAGGTAAGGAAGGGCAGGTACCGAACAAGTCGATGATCAAACCACTGATCCACCTCAGACTGGTTCTTCACCACCAGAACCTGAGGCCACATGCAGAACAACACCTGCCTGGCCAAACCTTCAGACCCCACAGGCTCCTGCAAGACAGTGAGCAGCAGGATTTATTCTTCATTTATGAAGACAACAACCAAACCAGGATTGTTAATCCGTGTTTAGCAGTGACTTGCTCTTCTGTATATTCAGATACAAAATACATCTTCATATACAATCATCTGATTTTCATTCATCCCTCACAAAATTCAGAAGGTCGAATACAGAAGGTCTCTGTACCATTTGTAAGTACTGAGGAGTTTTGGGGTAGTTTGCTAAAAGCTGGCAAACTTTGGCTCCATCATCCACAGCATGTGGACGGCTGAGGAAGCTGCTGATCTCTGCTGGAGATATGGAGTCCATCAGCTGTGAAGGCCACACACACACACACACCCGTCAATCAACAAACTGTTAACGTTAAACTCAGTGTTGGGTTCTACTTTAACCCCTACAAACAGTACTGTTGAAATATCTATTTATAAAGATGTACAATCTCATGAGATGATATACATCATATGAATGAGATAAAATCTTGGGAGTAATTATGGGAAATGTCTTAAGTAATTAAGGAGATGTGTGTTTCCTGTGTTTGGGTGTTTGACCTCTGGCACACGGGCAGGTGGCAACAGAGACAGGAAGGTGCTCAGATTCGGAAACTGAAAACTCATGAAGGCAGATTCCAGGAAGGCGTAGTAACTCTGGTTACCATAGCAACGCAGTGGGGTGGGCCCTGTGAGAATGGAAAATTAATTGGACAACTTATCAGCTATAAGTTTTACTTGTTATTTAGTGCCAAAGGATGCATAGACAGTGAGCTGTGTAGGGTATAAGCTAGCTTGCTAATCAGTCAATCAATAATAGTTAGCAGTTAGTGTGCATAGTGTAAGCTATCTAAAGAAACACAAATTTCTAGCTTTAGTTAAAAAGCTGACATTTGTGGGCTTCCTCCCTTATGCTGCCAAAATTAAATGGATTAGACAAACTGAATGAAGTAATGGTAACAGCACTGAGACCCCGGAGAGTGTTGAGGATCAGCTGATAGATGTGATTTTGCGTCGCAGGCTGGAAGGTGGAGATGGACACGTTCAACTGCTGCACCCTTTAAAAACAAAACAAACAACCAAAAATAAATAAACGTAATAATGTTAAGGGGTGTGTGTTTGATTTTTGATGTGAAGGTGTGTGAGTTTTACGCTTGCTGCTGGATGGAGCAGGGTCGTTCCCGAACAATGCTAAAGTACGTTGTGACGTGCTGGACCGTCATGTTTGCTATGAATGGAGGCAGAATGTTCTGGATCCAGACCTGCAGCTCAGCATCTGATATGGTTGTTAAATTGGCCCTGTTGAACACCTGCTGCAAAAAAGCTTCCTGCACCGAAGGAAGGAGCAAGACATCCTGGGTCTGACAGATACAGACAAGAGCCAATCAGAACACAGACACCGGACACATGCGCAATCGAAATGTAAACACCACATGACCCGCCAATCAAAATCCAGATTCCATACACAGCTGACAGAATGCCCAAGGACACAGTCAGCCAATCAGAGAGAAGTGCAGTCACCTGAGCTGTGACAATGGTTTGGTGTTATTGGCCAGTGTGTGTGTGTGTGTGTGTAAGCATCACCTTTAGTGCAGCAGAGAGGGATGTGTAGAAGGCTGTGAGCTGACTGTCCGGTACATTCAGAAGCAACTGGTGAACTGCAGCGCTGCTGGACAGAAGACCAGGTATGATGGAGACCTCCACTAGCTGTCTGATGCTCAGCAGACTCAGAGAGTCCAGCTGCACAGACACACAAAGAAACATGCATACAGACAATCATACAGACAATCTGTGTGTGTGGTCATGTTTGTTGTGTTATGTGTAAGTGTGGGTCTGTGAGTGTGTGCCCATGTCTGTTTGTGTGTGTGTGTGTGTGTGTTCATGTCTGCTGAGTTGTGTGTAAATGTGTGTCTTTGATTGTGTTTTCGTACCACATTGAAAGTGGGATTGAGTGTCTGCAGGTCGGTGATTGTGGTGAAAACAGAGAATTCTCCAAAGTTCCTGATCAGCCAATCAGAACTGCTCTCAGTTCCATTCACACAACCTAGACAAACCAACACGTCACGAGTGCTGCATTTTGAAATGTGATCGTTTCTGCTCTGAAGCAATCTGTATTGCATACATTTCTATATAAATAAATGACATAACACAAGTGTTGTAAACAAAATCAAAATATTGTCAAAAGTGGAAAGCAGTGCCAGTCTGACATCCCTATTTATAACGTTTGTGGACAAATCAAATTCTGTATCTGTTAACTCTGACACTTTAAATCTCATGTGGCTCTCAGTTTTAGCACTGCTCAGACTAATGTGTGTGTACTAACCTTTAGTGGTGTTTAGAAACATGAAGACCTTGATAAAGTCAACATACACATTCTCTTGTGTATCAGTGGACATGAGGTCAAAACTCTGACTGTAGCTGCTCACCCTGTAAAAGAAACACGAAACCTTAGAGCTGCACTGTGACAAACACACAACAACTGTGTTTCTTTGTGTTTGTGTGTCTCTGTGTATGTGAGTGTCTTCGTGTGTTGCTTTGGTATTCACCACATTATGGGGATCAAATGTCCCCTCAAGTATATTAGTATCTGTAAATCTTGACCTTGTGGGGACATGTATTAGGTCTCCATGAGGAAACAAGTTTATAAATCATACAGATTTATCTAAACTAGGAGAAAAATCTTCTGTAATGGTTAAGTTTAAGGTTAGTGTAGGGAGTTCTGTACAGTTTGTACAGTATAAAAACAATTACATCTATAGGATGTCCCCATAAAACCTGAAAACCAATGTCTCTGTGTGTGTGAGACTCACACAGTCCTGAAGGTGTCACAGCTAAAGTCTCTGGAGGCAAGACAGGACAGAAATGCTTCAGATGAGTGGGGTAAAAATGGGCGGAGCCTGACATTAAACCAGCGCTGGACAAACAAATCATCCATCAGACTGGAGGAGCTGAAGGTACTCAGCGTCACCTCTCCAATCATATTCAAGAATGATGCTGAGAGGCGGGACTTATTCAGCCTCTAAAAGAGAGAGAGAGTTACTTCCTGTCAAATGTATCACTACATTGGTTAATTTTACCTTTTATTTTTAAATGTTTTTAATTTTAAATTTTATTCTATTATGGTTCTTTAGTTTAATTCTTATACTGGTATTTTACTATAGATTTCTAATGTTTGCATTTCTGATATGAATGAACTGTTATTGAAACAACAGAAGTGTCTGGTCTGTTTGAAAGAGCTCAGCAAAGGTGTGTGTGTTTTATTTACCGTGTCATTGAGCAGGTCTAGTGCAGGGCCCAGCACAGGATTCACCTTTTGTGTGAAAAGTTTCCATGTCTCATCTGACACACTTTCATTACCATTAAGGCTGCACAACAACACCATCCCAAGATCCTGTGAGCTCAGATCTGTCAGCTGAACACACACACACAAATTAGGTGTATATACAGGCAGACTGACAAAGGAAATGTGTATGCGTACCTCTGCACAAGAGTATTGTGTGATGCTGAAATCACAGAGCTGACTGACATCATGAGATGCGCTGAGATACACTGACAGAACAGAGCTGGAAAACACACACAAAGAAAGAGAGACAAACACAGAGACAAAACACACACACACACATTTCATTACACACTGATGACAGTAACATTTCTTAATTAATGATCAAAAGGTGATGTTTGTTATTTCACCTGTTGACATTTCCGCAAAGTGTTGTTTCTGATAGAGAGAGAGACAGTCAGCACAGCATACAGAAGCAGATTATAGATTAAAATCAGGATTTAAGAGAGAAACTCACTGTTTACTGGAGTGATGTCACACTATGAAGAGAAAGAAATCAAATCAGTCATTATTGCATCATAACCCTGAGCTAAAACAACATTCAAACTGTATTAAACACTCACCTCTCCACTGTAGCTCACACAACCTGAGAGACACAGAAAGAGTCCAAGTGTGGGTACATAACAAGTTAACCCTAACTGAACTGTAATAATTACAATGTAATCAGTGGTGGATCAGAGGTACGATCAGTGGTGTAAAGTCTCTTACCTGGTGGCACATTCAGAGCTGTTCTACTCTTTAAAATAACTGTCTCCACAGCCACTGACACACTGACAATCAAATGGTCCAGACGGTGGAAACTAGCCAACAAACAGATGTGTTAACATTAAAACTGGCTAAAGATATCAAAATATAAGATAAAATGAGAAACTCACATGGCTCTGTATGAAGCACAGGAAATATTCATCTGTAGGAGAACAAAGAAAATGTGGAATATGTTAATAGACAATAAAAAACAGATTTATCTCACATGTACTTTAAAGTATCGTACCATCTTTGACATGTCAACCAGGAATTGTAGAACATCGGGAATTCTCTCTGGAGATGCAGTGAGGTGATCAAACACTTTGTTGATGACCACTTCTTTATCCGGAAGACCAGGAAGTTCATCAACCATCAGACCAGCTAACTGCTCTGGAGAGAGATAGACCAGGGTCTCCAACTAGAGACAAAAAACAACGGATTATAGATAGAAAATTTTTTGAGGGTATCTGAATGACATGAGGGTGAGAAAATAATTGCTAAATGTTCATTTTGTGCCAATTAACCCTTTAATGCATGCAATCAACTTTTAAAAAATACTGCTGACACATTTCTTTAATCTGACTTGTTAACGGATTCATTCAGTTCAGTGTTATTTACTCAAAACTTTGACAGCTCTGATACTTGTTATTTATGAAAAGGAATATTGACTGACTGTACCAAGTTGATTTGGGAGTTGAGAGCGATCAGCTGATTCAGAGAGATGAGTGTTGAAAACTGGCCAAAATTACTGATGATCCACTGAGAGCTGTCACTGGACACGCATGCTGTATCTGACACACACACACACACACACACACAAGCGCACACACACAAACAAGCGCACACACACACACAGATCTTTCAGAATACTGACACCATGACTGAGGTGCAGAGAGGTCTGCGTGTTCAGTACCTGGTGTCTGTCTTGTGAGAAACGGTAAGATGAAGTTTGTCACTATCATTTTTCGCTGAAGGTCATCCATATGAGAAAATGCTTCATCAAACGCTGCAACACTGCATCACACACACAAACACACACACTGTGAATACTAACTTTTCTTTTTTACATGTTAAAAGTGAAGTGTGCAATTTATGTGACACCAGTTAATGGAACCAAATAGAACGGAAAAGATCATTCTTTAAATGAATTTGGGCCCAGTCTTCCATTAAAGGCAAACACACCTGACAGAACTAAACAATGAGAATTTTAGCATTTAAAAAATGACAAACTTCACCTTTAAGACATTAATACACAGCAGTTTGGTCCCTTTATATTCATCATGTCATTGTAACACTCAACCCTCACTAAATCCAGACTAGTTCAGTGGCTTTCAAAATTCATCTAGCAGAATCCAGTCTACAGTTAAAGTGTGAAATGAATCAGTGAGTGTGCTGTCAGAGCAGGTTGTTGTAAGGAGTAGCAGTTTTTTTTACACTCTATGGAAGTTTTGGCAGCTGAAATTCTTGCCGCGCAAACACTGCAGGAAATTTCCTGAAGCGGACGGCAGAAGTGGCCGGAGGCGCTCAGCAAACCAAGCTGCAATGACTGTATCGTTTGCAAGTCTGTCCAATCGTAGCTCTCGCAGCACATCCAGAACAACGGAAGCAGATTCATCGTTCCACCACATTGACTGAAAGAGAACATTCCAGCAAAAACACACTCTCAAACAATAACAACTACACATTTTTTGACATTTTCAGTAATTGTGAAATTGTAATTTGGTGGTTCTGTTCTTATCTTCTTATGTACTGTAAGCATTAATATGAATAGCATCATGTTCTATAGCAGATGTATTCAGGAAGACTGACATGCCTAAATGTGTCTGATCATACAGAGCTTGTGTGATCCTCAACAATGTCAAACAGTCTGACTGTGGACTGATGGATTTATGTGATGTGTTACCCTGTTGGAGAGGGTGTAGAGGACAGAGTCCAGCAGATTTGAAACTCTGATCAGAAAGAGTTTCCAGCTGTCAGGTGTGGCCATGACACCAGCAGACCACTGACATTCCAGGATGGAGACAAGATTTTCCACACTGACATTCAACACCTGCACACACACACACACACACAGTCATCAGCTCTGTACACAGGTGTAGATGTACAGAGGTGCAGGTGTACTCTGAGACATAACGTGTAAATTTGTCTGATTACCGGGGTACAGGCATATTCTCGGATGGTGAAGCCACAAGGTGTTTTTGTAGTGTCTAGATTGTTTATGTACTGCTGCACTAAGAAGCTACACATATCAGAACAACAGAGAGGACAAACAATGATCAACAATAAATCAATGATAAATGTTACACCACAGTTATAAAAATAAACCATATATTAAAGCTTTACCTGTCTACACCACTGCACACCTGTGACTCTAAAGCACAAGACAACCAGACAAAAAACATCAAGACAGACACACAACACATTATAGTACAGTCACACTGGTTATAAATATTATGATATATAACAGAAGATCTGATCAGGAAGTACTGAATACCATTGTATGGAATCAATAGGCACTGAAAAAGAAAGCATAAAATACAATCTTAAATTCATACTTTTTAAGTTTAAATTCACATTTAAATTCATAAATATGTGTTCTTATAATATGAGGTGTTGTTCAGAGTAATAAAATCAGTTACATAAATAATTAAGTAATTCATTTTTGATAAGAGACATACCATATCGACAACTGGCAATAATGGACAATCTGAAGGGAAAGTCAAAATGACAGTAAGAAACATGGGAAAAAAACATGGGTAAAAAAAGAAAAAAAAGAGAGAGAGAGAGACATTATGGCTTTTAAATACAGAACACTGACCTGCAGGTGCCGTGCTGTTCAAGTTATAAATACTTGTCCAGATAACTGGCTCCAAATCGCCAGGTGACCATCTCAAGATATGATCTAGTTTCTGGAAGCTGATTTACCAAAAAAGAACCAGTCAAAAAAAAAAACACTGTTGCTTTTGTTTCTTAGGTTACCCATAACAACATACTCACATTAACCAGGTTGTTTGACAGCTGAGAGGATTCTAAAAAATAAACATTATGTATAATATGTAATTAATTTTCATTTAAAGAAATACATGGAGCCTTAGCACAAACAGACACAAACAGATCACAACTCTGTCATTAAAAAATAAATAAAACTTAAATAAAATAAATGAGAAACAGAATTATGAAATAAGAATAATTGTTTAGCAGCTTTACCAAACACAAGACAAATGACCTAAATTGATTGTTCATTTAGAACTTTTTTAAACAATTAAACGCATATGCAGTTTGGAAATTATGCTACAGACATCCAGCATAAAAACAATGAAAATAAACACAAACACAATATATATATATATAATATGAACAGATAAACTCTAAAACATGTCTTACCATTTCAGCAATGGCAAAAAGAAGTTCAAGAACACCAGGAAGTCCCCGTTCAACAGGAGACTCAAGCAGATGATCAAACACTGTATTGATGATCACATCTTTCTCTGGAAGACCAGGAAGATCATCAACCATCAGTCCAACTATCTGCTCTGAAGACAGAAAGACCAGGTTCTCCAACTAAAGATGGGCAGAAGAACATAAATGAGAGGAAATAAAATGTAAGTGGTTCTTCATACATAAATAAATACATACGTAAATACATACAGGATCAAAGAGTGAGTTGATGGAGAGCAGATCTCTGAGAGGCACAAACTGAACAAACAAGCCAAAGTTCTTCAGTAGCCACTCAGTGCTGTTAGAGGTGAACACACAGCCTGAATCTTAAACACAAAACACACACACACACACAAAATTACCTTCATGAGCTCCTAAATCACAACACTGGGAACTTCTGTCCTAAACATGTGTGGAAAAGGAGCACCTCCAGCTCACCTGTTGTGTTCTTCCTGAGGAAGGGCAAGATGAAGAACTCCACCATGTTTTGTCTCTGCATTTGATTCATTAGATGGAACTGAAGACTGAAGTCTTCCAGACTGTAAAATTGTTAAGCATTACAGAGGTGAGCACAGCATCTTATAAACTCATGACAGTCTTGAGCTATTGTGAAGGTTGAGTGAATGGTTTTCTTACAGATGCTGAAAAGTTTGGCAGCTGAAGTTTTTGCTGCTAACACACTGCAATAGGGTTGATGATGCATATGGTAAAAACGGCCTCAGATTCTGACTGAACAACATGCTGATGAAATTAACATCATTCCATTGGTCAGGACTCAACTGCTCCAATCTCAGCTCACCAATCACATCCAAGACATGGGATAAGGAGTCGCTTCTGATTGGCTGTGACTGAGGATGTAATGAAGAATTATTTTCTCACTCTTAGTTAATTCTCCAGTTAATTTTAGAAGAGTTTCACAAAGGCCTTTTTTACCATATTTTTTGGCATGCTAGAGAAGATAGTCAGCGCTTGATCTAGAACATCATTTGTTTTGGTGAGAAGCAATTTCCAGATTTCCTTTGAGTAGCTGCTATTGCTGGATAGTTGACACGTCAGAAGCTCTGCCAGGTTTGCAGCAGTGAAGTCTGTCAGCTATGATCATATGGACATATGTGATCAGTAGAAATGCTATGATGATTACACTGCTGTTGGGGGACAGAGGCTCGCAGACACATGACATGTGAGGGGTTGATGCTCAGTAGCAGCTATTATTTAACTCCTGAAAGTCTTCTTACCTGAGAACAAGCGTACCGCTCCAGACTGATATTACAGGAGACACTCACGAGACCAGTGGACAGGAG
>JAZGTK010003311.1:0-27852 GCA_036877625.1 Ambastaia sidthimunki | reverse complement strand
AAAAACACTATAGAAAAACACTGCTGTTTTCTTCGCCAGTTGATACTCTTTCTCTTTTACTCACTATCAAGGTCACCACGTCTGCGGCTTACGAAGGACAAGAGCTGGAAAAGCAGCCTCGGATGTCAGTGAAAGGTGCGCCAGCCCGTCTCCTATCTTCACCTGGTGAGATCCGATCCAATAATAGCCGTTGTGTGTTATGCTTTAATGAGAGCTCACCGACCCCCACCTGCCCAGCAGTCCTGATGAATGCCAAAACGCCCTCAGCAGCATCATCTCTCCGCTTTCTTTTATGTTATAAAGTGTTATATTTCGCTTATATAATAACCTCTTATGTTCTCTCGCCGCTTTGATCCCAGTAAGACAGTAAACTACGAAGCAGCAGTTGTTAGCAACACATGCTTAAAGACCAAAAACTGAAAGAGCTTATCAGGTTTGAGAACTTTAAGGATTAAAGAAACTCAAACAGTTACGTAAATAAATATAATTTTTTAAAACCCTTTTAAAAAACCGTTCTTTCGAATTAACATAAAAAAATTAAAAAAGTATTTTTTTAAATTATTGTGAAACTGGTCTTCATAATGTGGTATAATATAAATAATAAAACGTGCAAAACCTTATATAATGTTTACTGTATTTAATAAGCTTCTATTTAAATCTTAGTGACAGTATTTTATTTGTACAATTAAATTATAATTTAAAGGACATTAAGTCCTTTAAATTAAAGGACTTAATTAAAGGACATTTCTTTACGCAATTAATATATGCAATGCAGTTAATCTGAATGATATGACTTATAATGAAAAACAAACAGACATTAATAACTTTAACATTTTAAATACAGAAACAAACAGAGAGCCTAAACAGAGACTGATACAGTAGAAAATCTCTGTCACATGACTGGAACTGAAGGTGAAAAGGTCAATACTGCTTTAGGTAAATATGTGAGCTGCAAGTTGAGACAAGGCAGAGAGTCACAAATTCCACTGGCATAGCAGAAGAGTGATAAACCTCTGACCCGAGGCCAGTGGCCTCCTCATTTATTTATTCTCGGAGGTTGTAATTCGGTCTATAGGAACGTTTCTTTTTGATGTGCCAGTTTTACTTCAAGAATCTGATGGTCGACGGGAGTGGCCAGAAAGAAGAAAGGTTTCAATATTACAGAATTTAATTACAGTAACCTATTATTATAGTGTTCTGACACAGTATTATCTTGATTACACATTATGGTGAAACTAGAGAATAAATATGTGTATTACAATGACAGTGAATGAATGATATTATGAATAAATGTATATCTGTATAACCATAACTATGTAACTAAAGCTAATCATCAAAAGGCGTAACACTTTATAATAGTTTAAAGACTTTATAATATATGTTTAATAAATAACGTAGCTGTTATTGTTAATGTGCAGAAACACAGAAAACTTATTTTTACATTTTTCCAATTTATAAATTTTCATATAGCATATTTATATTAAAAGGTCTGTCAAACATTATATATATATATTATAATTTATATATTATTATTATTATTATATTTGCATACAATTTTGGCTTAGCCTGTTTTTGTCCAGACAGTCAGTTTCATTTTTCATTTTTTCTTTATCTACATTTCCTCTGTACAAACGGCGTCTTTGTGTTCAAGACTGATCTGCTTTCCTAGTAATGCTGTAAATGAAACAGTTGTTTATTCACACATCCAGCTCCGTTTTAAGACAACCATTTCCTAATGATGAATTAAATCCGATTCCAAAGTAACACCCAAAGTGTATCTGTGCCTTACAGCACGCATAATTATCAGCCACACATCCGTGACGGGTTAAAAATGTCAGCGAGAAGCTATCTCACCTTGTCAGTTTTTCGGAGTTTCGTGTTTTCGCTTTCCCACCCTGAAGTCGTGGTGCGTGAATCAAACGCAAATGCTTTGTTATTGTTGTAGCACAAGCAAATCCACAGTAAGGTTTCAGAAATGTATTCGCGATCTTCATTTAGGTAGACTAAATCTAATTATAAGTTTGTCGTATGCAGCTGTTTTTTCTCTCAATCAACGGGAGTCATTTTCACACTTTATCATGAATGCATTACTTGTAAACTGTGCACCGTGGTTAAAATAAACAAGAAGAGTTAGTACATTCCATTATAACAAAAGACCTGTAAAAATGTGCAAATAATTTTTGTTTTTTTTTGTACAGCCTCATATCATTACCATCCAGTGCTGTGCATTCTTGTTATGAGGTTGTTTTGTTATCCTTGTTGCATCTTAGCATGATTGACATTACTCATAAACATGTACACCAGTGGATTGATTACTTCATTGCTGAAGAATCAAAATGGATTATCCTGCTGGCTCATTCACATTTGGAAATCTTCATATAAATACATTTGGTCATTTGTTTTCTTTTCAGTCATTCTGCACCATTAGCTTACTGTTGCAAGATAAATATCTTGCTTTTAATACTTTGCAATGTCTGACTGTGAATCTGGCGTTAGATCATGTGGCAGGTCACAAGTTTACACCAGTAAGACGGTTTATTTTACACTAGCACTTTTGAGATTCACCCATGCAGGCATCAGGAAAGGGCTTTTGGGTGGATTATTTCAATATACAAAAATTGGTGCCATAGATTTCAGATGACAAAATATTTGGCCACATCTCTACAACTATAAAAAAAGAATCAGAATTTTCTGGCATCCAAATTATGCACATCTTCAAAGCACACTTTTTAAATATGTGGTCAAAAAAGACCCAGTTGTAGTATAGAAGCTTTAAGAAGTGCTATTCCTGTGTAGACACACTCAACCCAAAGCTATGCTTTCTGCTGTGTAGTTTATGGACCATAGACAGTTTATAAAAAGCAATGTAGTCTATCAGAGTGGCTGACTGACTCTGCACAAGAGGTTCAGTTTGAAATAGTGTGCACACTCTGCTGTGGACATCTCAGGCAACAGTAGGGAGCCCATCGGCTAAACCAAACATTAAAACAAGAGGAAAAGCCTCTTTAAACCTCAAATAAAGTAATGAATGGATGACACAATCTATTTATTGTTGTTTTTCTGCCCTGTATTTTATTTGTCCTATATTTTAATAAGAAATTGAAAGAAGAAAATTGTTCTATTGAAGGTAAAGATTTTAGTCTTAATTGTCATTTTAATTAAATAACAGCCTTACAGATGCTATTGGCAGAATTGTATTGTTTTTCCATTTTAATACTATACTTTCCTTACATTTGTTCATGTTATTGTAACACTCCTGTTTATAGACCCGTTTTTAACAAGCCCTCTGTTCCTCTGTCTTAATATTAGTTTTCACTATCATCGTCATTAAAAGCCTACCTGTGGCAATATGTTAAAATAACACAGCCAAACCCTTTGCTTCTTTCTGACCAAAATAACATTAGCTGAAGTGTAAGAGACAAATTCATTGATGTGTAAGAGAGATTGAAACAGAACGCCCAAATATTTAAACTGATTTAAAGATGTGCCACCTCAGTTCCTGCAATCCAAACTGTTTGTGTCTAAAGATAAATCCTCCTCCACTTAGATGTAAAGGAAACAAATCCATCTTATAAGACATCACTTGCATTCACTCCTCACACTTTACTTTGGACGAGGCTACACATTTAGCATAAAAGCTTTTAGCTTGTCATGTCGCCGTTTAGGCAAGCTATTGTTAGGCTTTGTGATGGATTAGCCCGAGATTCATCTAAGAATGTTTGTGTTACATGCTATAACATTTTTAAATTTATTAGGGTTTGTATAATCATGGTCATCGGCACCAAATGGGATGTCAATTGGTAAAACACAACACGAAGAAAAATAATAAGCACTTTAACCAAGCAAGTAACCTGAGTTCTCATCTACAGATCCTTGATGAAAACATTATTTGAACTGAAGGGTGTTGGCTCAAGGGGTTATAAAAACAGTCAAAAGTCTGATGTCACCAGGTGTTCCTGACTGGATTTTACACTGAAAACAACATCCATTAGCCATCTGACTTGTTTTATTTTATTTTAATCCAGTACATCTTTGTTCTGAATTTATGTGGTGCTCTGATGTTGTAATAAAATGATGCTTCTATTTCCAGACTTTATTATCATTCATCTTCATCAGTTTCACCTGTTTTACTGAGTTATGCTAATTTCTTTTACACAGTAAAAGGGAGACCAATATTATACAGTTGTAGTTAAAACCACAGTGTGATCTCATGAGTATTACAGGCCAATAGTCCTATTCTAGATGGAATTATTTTCTTATCAAGAAAATCCACACACAATCCACAATGGGTCAAGAAGCCTATATTAGGAAAAAAATACAATAACACATTTAGCCCTAGGCAACAATATATAAATGATTTAAAATAGAATATAATAATACATATAAAGATAAATACATTTAGTAATGAAGTAGTTGTTATTAGTTTTGATGTCCCTTTTTGAAACCTTTTGGACTGTCTAGCTTTTTTTGCCCCCACTGTTGCTGTGATGGTTTAGTTGACGCTCACTCTTGGGACAGCAGACCTTGATTTTTCACTTACAACAGCAGTTCAGTTTACGAATGAATTGTAGCTGGGTGCTACACGGTGTCCATTCTGCAGTCAATGTTTATGTCTACAATCAACTGCACTGTACTTATGTTATATGGTATTATGGACACAGCAACCTAAAACATGCCACACAAATTCAGAGAGACAGATTTATGACATGTTGAGTTTCAGGAGCTGGAGAAAGGCATGTTGGACATGTTCGTATGAGAGGGTGTTTGTTTTTGTGTTAAAAAAACCACCATTGTTTATTGTTCATGTGCACACAGAACACGTAGATTCTTATCTCATGCAGTAAATGTTTATGCTCTCAAAAATGCATCTATCAATACCTTCACAAAAATCACATTTTCAAATATAAAATTAATGATCAAATATCCTACTAAAATTAAGACATTTAAAATTACATTGAAAAGCTAAATTATGATCATGATATGGTCATGAATCAATAGATCATTGTCAAGTCACTTGCAGTAAATCAAATTTGTGTTTTGAACGTGATTCATATACATTTGTCAGAATTTTGCACAGAGATGTGCATAAACTTTTGAATATCTTATTGTTTCAAAAATACAAAGTGATTGATTACAAATTAATTTAAACCACACTTCCATCTTTTAGGGTATTTCCATAAATACATTTTCGCTGTCTTTTGTTTTTTTAATTCTACTTACTAATTATAGTAAATATTATTTTTGATACCTGTCATTTATTTGTCTTTAAATTGTTTTGTTGTCTGTATTTATATTTATAACATGTTTGTCTTTAGGTGGAAGAAAACACTTCTGTGAAATAAATTTTTACTTTGAGTAAGGTTACTTGCATACTTACCAAATCATAAAATTCCACTTTACCAGTTTACTATTAGCAAAGTAAATAAAGGTCACGTAATAGCCTGAATCTCACAAAGAAGCAGTTTTAACTGTTGTATGTGGAATACTTAATCCAGCATCCCGGGAGAGGAGTACAGTGGATTAGAAGAGAAAACAAGTGGCAGTTCAGTCTCTTTGACAATGTTCCTCTAAAGAATGACTAGCAAAGCCTCTTATTATTCAACATGCCTTTTAATGGAAGCCAGAGAGGCCGGCAAAAGAGAAAGCAGACTCGCCACACTACCAAACCAGGAGATCAAATGAGCAACAGACATTAAAGGTTTGTTTTCATCCATTTTTTGTAACAGGGCAAGAGGGGCGACGCAAGCTGTTTTGTCCTCCGACTACATGTGAGCAAAAAGCAAGCAGACACTTAATCCTCACATAGAGAACAACTTGACATCAATTTGTCCCAAGAGGGGGAGAGACCAACAGTGAACTGTGTGTCTTCTTTTCATACATACACAGACATTTATGCTACCAGTCAAGTTGACACACATGAATGTATTTATTCTCATTTTTAAAAACGTATGTATAAATGCTTAATAAGACATATAACATTTTATAAACACTTCTTTAAACAATTATTAATATATAAACATTTTTAAATTAATGAGTTGGACTGGATTCATTAATGCTCTTATTCCCTCAAAAAGTTGATTAAGAAAATACCCAGAGTATTCAGAGCTGTACTGTATTTAAAGAAGTTAACTATATAAAGAATTCATTCACAACTCCATAGCCGGGGAGCTATCTAAACTTAAATGTACCTTAGAATTAATTCATTAGGATTAGATTCAAGTAACAGAGGTCCATATTTTCCAGAGGCCATTTTTTGCCTAAAGTGCTCCCTCTACACATAGAATCCCCATTGCACATGACCTTTAGTTATTGAGAGTATGTTGGACTTCCCAAAATTCATGGGAGAGGTCAGAGGGCCAGAACATACCAGTGTGGACAGAGGGAGTTGCCCATCCCAGAATCCATGATTCTCTACATGGCTGTCCTTTAGAAGGAGAGGCCCAAGCCAAAGGGAGTAGGGGGAGTGTCTGGGAGAGGCCCAGTCAAACATACCCCCTCCCCTTTTCCTCTTCTCCATAAGGTAAAAAAGCAACAGAAAACCTTGGGGTGACTTAGAGGACACGGTGTCTTGTAAAACATGTGCACTTAATATTAGAGCCATAAAACTTGTTAAATTAAAAGCTATTTTGGAAAATAGAAAGGGAAATATTTATGTGCCTGGCCCATGATAGAAGCCATTTTATCCCAGGACCAAGGGTCTGCCAGGGCACAGGTAACTACTGTCAACAAGTGAAAAACCCTGAGGTATGAATTCTCAAGTGTAGTGTGGTCCTTTTAACAAGACTGCACAATGAATTGGACCCTGAAAAAGAAATGGCATTAATTAAAAGAATGAGGTGTAAATACCTTAGTGCCCCTGTGTACAATTCAGTTTTCAGAACAGGGTGAAAAACAAAACAAAAGGAGCTCTTAATGATTGAAAATGTGCAAAAAGCAATTACGATTGTGAAAATATACAGACCTCTGATTTAGTTGAAGCAAACGTAATAAATTGTTCACTGTGTTTACACAGCATTGACCTCGCAGTACTCAAACTGGATTGGCTATTACAGCATAGCAAGCACGTGAGCTATATTTTCTTGTTTTAAACATAATTACAAAACTAATCAAGAAAGTTAATGTTTTAATTATTATCAATAACCAAATTAAAGACAAAATTCATTGTTTTTATTTTGTTTCGTCAGTTATAATAAAATATAATGTGTAACATTACTGTTTAGATTTTTATTTTTAAAAATCAATTTCATTGATTTTTAAATTGTTAATTTCATGTAGGCCACTATTAGCCTATTGACATTCTTTAATATAAGCAGTGTAAGTTTGGGTAAAGAAAGAGTAAATGTGACATACTGCCGTATCTTTTGATGCTTAAAAATGCATTGGATGATTTGCCTTCCAAGGATTTTTCAATCTCTAATGTAAACCAGCAAGTACGTGAAGAAACTCCATAGAGTTCTGAAGATTTATGGACCATTTTATGTTAGAATGGAAAGGTGCTTTAAGGCCCACAAAAATTTCGGTGTGTGTGTGTGTGTGTCTACGCCAAAACGACAGTGAAACCCATTATTATTAAAAATAATAAAAACACAGACGCGCTCACACGCCGAAGGACGCATGCACAGACATGCATTTACCCAAACACATAGCAAAAATGCACTAAAAATTTATGGCTCTAACATTCCTTCAGGGTCAAGCAATTTATCAAATCCTCCATATTCTGGTTTCAATTACACAGCCTATTGTGAGAAGCGGCTATTTTAGCAGGTTCATTTGACTCAGTAGGGGACGCAAAAGCATTCGGGTTAATGCGCCTTCGAAGGCTGCTAGTTTGCGCCTCGTCAAGGAGCCAAGCCTGAGTTTTGTGAGAATAATGGACAGTGGCCTCCCTCTCTCTATCAGCTTTTAACAGAGAGAGGCACGGTGAGGCTATGACTGTGGTAGAGAGGTGATAAATCCACATTTTATTACTGAAGAATTCCACTCTCTCCACAGGCCTGACAGCTCCCCACGTTCTCAGACCCTTTTGGACAATTTCGACACCGTGTCCGTCTGGTTCTGATTAAGTCAGAACTGGCCTGCATCGCATCTAAAAAAGAGAGATGGTGAGGGAGAAGAGAGCAACACGGCAAGGTGAGAATGAGGAGATGCGCCAAAGCAAAAAGAGTGATGGAGAATGACTGCAAATGGATGCCAACAGCAGAGCAGAGAGATCTGTAACTGATGCCCGACATGGGCGTCATTACTGAAACACAGTATTGTTACATCAATAGCCCAGCCATGGCCAAAAGACATTATTTGGAGTGAGTATCCAGCTTGTAGCTGGTGTTTATTAGCCTCTCTTCTGGCACCTGCTACCTCACAATGCATGCCAGCATTTTTTCTCGCCCTCATTCTGCTCTCAGTATCAAACTAATGTCTGTTCTTGGCTTAAAGATATAGTTCAAACAAATGATAAAAAAAAGGATTTTATTTATTCATCTTCATCTTGCTTTAACCCCTGTGCTGTTATTTTTTCCATTGAACACCAAAGATGCTAATCTGACCAATTTGAATGACATTTTAGCATTAAGGAAGCTTGGCAGATGTTATTATATACCTTAAGATAACTTAAATTCCAGTCTGTTTGTGCATAAAGCTATTGCATAATTTCAGAAAGCATAGTCAAATAGACTCCTCTGATGCTTTATGGTATTTTATTCCAATTATTCCATTTATTTATTTCATGTATTTTTACAGACATTATGAACCATAACTGTTTGAAAAAAGAGCTGTGTGAAGATGTACACCTTTTATGTTCCACACAAATAAAACAAAAAAGGTAAATGATCATAGATCAGCTTGAGGGTGAGTAAATAATAACAGATTTTCTTTTTTGAATGAACAATACTTTTAAAATGTAGGTAGTCGTTTAGGTAACTTTGCCAAGCTTTATGACATCATAACCCAAATATTGCCCTAAGCATCTTGTTGACAGCATCTGGCCAGTTCTCACCATGACAACCTTCAGCACCATATCTCATTGATCAAACAGAAATCAGTACACACAAAGGTTAACCAGCCTCTGATGTTCCCACAGGAACCGCAGAGGAGATTAATTTGGGGGTAAAAATATTGTATTATAAATACTGTTCTGAATTTCCTGCAGTTTCCCACAATGCAATGTGTATGGCTGAGAGACTCTGGTGAGGGTAAGAAGGTGATGTGCCTGTGTAAGTGTTTGAGAGGGGAGGTGGGGCAGATGGTGGAGGTGTCACGGTGTGTCTGACCCTGTGGAGACCCCACGCCTCATCAGAGGATGAAACTCACCTACACAGCTCAGCCTTTCTCTTGAAGAGACTTTTCTGTAAAAATAGTGTTATTAATAAGAAACAGCTGTGGACACGGATAACTGCAGTCCAGCACTCAACATCTGCCTCGGATTCTTACAACGAAATAAAAACACAGCTGCTTTTACAGAAATGGATAAGCGAGTTAATAAACAAATTTTACATATTGCTGTATTTACCTAATCTTTAAACATGTGAAATCTGAATGCAAAAATAAAACCCCAAACTATAACCTAAAGCTTTTTCCCTCTAAATGAAAATTCCATTTTTATACATGAATTGATTTCCACAATATATAAAAACAATGTATTGTGGACAAGATATATGATGTTATGATCTTTTTACCAATCATTATGCAGTTCTGAAATCACATAATGTGGAGGAGTTTATTTGCTGCTTGGGACCCTGGATTATGCACATAACTGTGCAATAACAATATCATTAAAAGCCAGGGCAGACAAATAAATCATTATTCCCATTAATGTCTGCTAACCTATTCAAATAGGCTTCTCTTTCCTAAAGTCCACCCATCTGTGTGGGCTTGTGTTATATTCAAATCACCATAATCAACTTTGCTGTGTATGCTGCATCTGGAAATGATAATTAATGGCATTCTTTAAAACCTAATGTTAGCATTCATGATAAATGAATAGATTGCTCATTGTATCATTTGAATAAAAAAAATGAAAGCTTAATAAAAGCATATTGGTAGGAGGGGATTCAGTGCATGTACAATGAAAAACACTCCAAGCTGTGCCATGTGGTTATGTGGAACTTGGAAGCATTGTTATGGCATTTCTTAAGCAAAACCATGGTTGAGTAAAAACAAAAATAAAATCCTATTTTATATATGAGAAAGCTGGTTCATGCACTGACATCACTGTGTCTAGAATTCCCAAGTAATTAAATTGCCACAATCAGGCCCCTGTCATCACTTGCTATTTGAGCCTTATTCATGCCATATCACAATTTCACCTCTGCTAAACTAATTCTCACAACTCACACTGGTTTTACTCTTAAAAGAATATTTATATTCCACATTTGTCATTCAAGATCTTAGCTGTAGTAGTAGCGCATTCTTTTTCTTTGAGGTTAACTATATTGTTAAAATAGGATTAACTGACTTTTAAGAGCAATTTAGAACAATTTTAAGGGTCTAGGAAATCTAAGTTACTTAAACTAAATGAACTGACAGAAGAGAAATGAAATAAATTAATAAATAAATTTAATTTCTATGGTTTTCATAGGTTCAGGAAGTAGTAAAGGTTTTTTTGGTACTCAAACGCCCAATTAAATATGACGAATTACCTGATTTATTCACTATTGACGAGTGTGAGCTTCGGCTACAAGAAAAACAGAAACGTAAGTAGCAGGCACATTACATCAAACGATCAATTCCCACTTAGGGTCAGTGACAGGCTTCCTAAACTCAATGGAAACCCGAATTTAACACAAACACTCAAGATTTTGAACTCAGGGGAAAAGCTGTACAGATTCCTAGAGCAAACTGATGTGTCTCCTGTAAGCACCACATTGGACTGCGATGACATTGATGATGATTTTCAGCCTCTCTGAGGTTGATCTGCCCGCCAGCACAGTCAGACTGACCTGCTAATGCCATATATCTAGAGTAAGAGCTTCTGCATAGAAATGAAATCTGACTCTGCTTAAATTCTGCTGCCCCAGCTTTGGTAAAATCATTCGACCTAGTGTTGTTTCTGACAAAGCGGGTAATATTTTTTGAAAATTGTGAGACGTGTGTTGACAGAGATTTTAAATCAGCCTGACACAGCTTCACCAACGGCGTGCTGCAGAAGCATTCACAGGTGAACCGCGCTGAAGCAGACGAGCGTAATTTACGAGTCAGCTTGGAAAGCAGCCTCCTAGAGATGAGGGAAGTGTGAACAAATTAATTTATTTTAGTAATCTTTCCCTCTCCCTCTCTCTCTTTTTTGCTGTCTTTGTCAAAATGAATGACAACAATTTGGCTGAGTATCTGGGATGTGCAGGCACCATTGACAGGCGAATTATCAGGGGCCCAGTGCTCCTTATTATCAGCGGAGAACTCATCAGAGGAGCGGGTCCAGGAGTCTTCTTTGCTGTCACTATTTGTCAGGAGGACAAGCTCTACTGCAAGGGCCAGCTGACAGGTCATTTCAACAATAACAATTACTCTGATTACTGGTGTCATAAACAATTCACCCAAGGCAGAGCAATAACAAAGCTTTATAATTCACAGCCACATAAATAAATGCCAGCAGGTAACAAGTAATTTACCAGAGGAATGGATCCCAATACATGGTGCGGTTCATTGTTGCAGGGCAAATGAAAGCCAGCCACTGGAAACATACATGATAACAAGAAACAGAAATTTGGCCATTAAAGAAATAGCACAGGGTGCACTGTGTTACATTAGAATAATAGATGCAATTATCGGCAAAATTCACCTGTTATAATATTTAAAGAAGCCTACAAATATTTGTATAATTTTGTATTCTTAAAATGTAATACTTTGTAATGTAATACTTTGACTGTGCATATGTGCAATATTATGCAAAACCTGCACATGTGCAATACATGGTATGTGCACATATGAATTGGAGGAATTATGAGAAAATACCAGTTAATTAAAATATAAATAAATTCAAGATTCAGTATTCAAGATACCTATTAATTTTAGCAGTATAGTATATCACCACCGCCTATGCAAGTGTTTAGTTGTTGTATAATGGCAGTAGTAGAGATGCGGACGGCTATCCGCCCTGCAGCAATTCAACAATTCAAAATCTTTAATGAGCAGAGCTGTTGAGCAATTAACACGTCAAACTCGCCATCATCAGGTGCCTCTTTATTTTTCTCACTAAAAAGCTGCATTTATTCTTCCTTTCTTTCATTCTCTCTCTGTTTCTGTACCCGCGGGTATGCGGGAATCAGATTGTGCTCTGCTAATGCACCGTCTATCTGTCGCTCGTACACAACTCTTCTGTGATTACCAGCCTTTAATCGAAACTGCATTTCTTTTTTTTAGCAGCAGTCAAATTAGACAAACCACTTCAAAATCATCGCAGCAGCCGCGATGCTCACGCAGACCCAGTGCGGAAAAGAACATTCTTAAACCAGAGATAACAGCCTAAGTACGCTTAAATTCTTTACCACAAAATTATCATCAATGTTTTTCATTACATTTCAGCACCTTTACCTCGAGTTTTTCGGTGAATTACGTTAATTCTATTCTATTCATAGACTACGCAAAAAGATGAAATAGTTCAATTAATATTAAAGAACAAATATTATCAACATATTCACAATTCAAAAATATGTAACAAATATACAATAAAATATGATTGATTTCGAAATAAATTACCCCTAACTTGTCACCATCTGACTCTCCGGGATATTGATATCAATTAATTCGATTTTCAAATGTTAATAATGGAATTAATTTAAACAGCAAGACGATGCTAAACAAACAAAACAAAACAAAAAAAAGAATAAATATAGAATAAGTTAGGCTAACAGTTAAACGGTTAAATTATTAAATTCCCCCCAGTTTAAACGAGGCAAACAAAGAAAAAACAAGCTCATTTCTGGACAAGACAAAATTCAGAAAACTCTTTACACACAATTATAAAAGGAATAAAGTCTGCTTTATATGAGGTGAGGAAAGTCGAGATCAATTAAATTTGCCTGCTAAAACTTTATTTTAAAAAGCACAAAAAGTTATATTTATAATAATAAAACAAATAATTAAAACAAATAAAATAAGTAAAATAAATAAAACATATCAAGAAAGTTGACCATCAAGAGATGTTGTTCATTTTTAATTATATATATTAGCATTTAATATAACAGCTTATAAAAAAGATATGTAACAGCTCACAGCTTTCACATTTTGCTCCCCAGTGGTTTTTAAAATTAAGTTAAATGTGTCACTTAAGTTTTTCAGATTACATACAGCAAAAACACAATAATTGTGGCTATGACAGCATTTCTATATTCATAAGGACACTTTTAACAGTTCCAGTTATTCCACAACTAAAGCTATCTGAATTACTGTACTAGTTAAGTAAATTCCATGGGGTGTAATTGAACAAAAGCTGGTAAGAGCGTCACCCACAGTGGAGGATGAGAAAATGTGCTTTTGTTACCAGTTCTCAGATGAGAGAGATAGTAAAGCTCATCCTGATGCTGCTTTGGGGAGGGGAGAACTCACTTCTCACTGCAGTTTGTCTTCTCTTCCTGGACTACCTTTTTGGGTTGTGCATCTCATTTGCATACATTTGTTTCCAGTCAAGGAGGCCTTCAGCTCATTAAGGCGTTCTCTTACAATCTCCCAGAATCCTGCTGCTTCCAGCCACTACCTGCTGCGAAACGAGAGCGCTGCTAGGCGAAGAAAAAAGAAAGAAAAGGAAAGAAAAAGGAGAGAATAAGAAAGAAAAAGGGAGGGGGAGAAGGCAACACGTTCTTCAGTCCAAAACAAAAGCGGAGGGCTGGTATGAAAGAAACCTCTGTGTGTGTGTTTGTGGCTTGTTTTTTACACTCCCTTGGAAGCAGGCACCATTTTGTGCTAAGTAGTCTTCTGTCATGACAGATATCTCTCTGGGTCAGAAGTCAGAGTTGAGGGGAGGGTCAGCAACAAAACATGCAGACCAAACTCTGAATTGGATACCTATCTGCCAGTGGACAGAACTAGGCTGTGCTGTGAGGCAGGGTTGTGAATTTTCTCCCTTTTTTGGTGTTTTAGTGGAGCATGTGATGCTGAAAGAGGTAGAGTGGGAGAAAATGGCAATACCTCAGCCCTTTAAACGAACAAGAAGCACAAACCTGCAGCAGAACCTCAAACAATAAACAGTCCATTGAGTCTGAATGCAAGGGCAAATGCTGATATTGGTTGAAGTGCTGGAGTAATTTTATTTAAAGCATGACGACCCCTGGCCAAAACCCGCTTTAGTGGAGAGATGAATAAAATTTTAATGGCTCATAAAACACAGCAATTCCTCTCTGTGCATTTTTTGACTGTATTATTCGTAGCTGTGCCGTGTCGCCTCTCTTTGTCTGCGCAGTGAAAAGCAGTAGTGAGTGACCACAGTTGGAGCTCCGCTGACATGAGTGAGGTGGGAAGAAAAGAAAACCATGAATACGACGGCATGATTAGACACAGACACACACACGCACACACACACACACACACACACACACACCCACACATTTGTCCTTTTAGTTTTGTGCAGGGGACTTTCAGTTTACTTCTACTGCTGCTAAATCCCCTAAACCAAACACTCTTTGTATTTTTTAAAGCAAATTTTTTATATGTAATTTTGTTATGTTCATTAAGCATTTTTCCACACGGTGACCATTGGCTGGTTCACATATTGTAGATGATTTTTGCTTGTACTTTTGTAGTGGAAATGTCTGGTCAATACAATGTGTGCCTTGTTTTTATATAAATCTGATTATAATTGTTAAAAACATTATATTCTGAAAAGTTGTATTTATTGTAAATTGTTTGTATAATCAAAGAAACTATACCTATATTTAACTATTTGGCTAGCTATACCCCCCACCCCCCAAATATAGAGTTAAACCTTTCCCTTTCAGAGCATTCAGATGTAAAGGCAGTAGGCACCAGCACAATGGTGAGGGGGTTAAAAATTCTTGCATTGTCTCTTGATTAAAAAAACCTCTTAGCCATATGCATGTTTGCTCCACCCATGACATGTGCCATTTGCTTACATGGAAATGTCCCTGGTGTTGCTTCACTCACCAGTGGAGCTGGCCTGGGGGCTAGATAAATAAACATGCATCTGTTGTGTTATTTAATGCTCTGTCTCTTAACTGTTTGGTCAGAGTCTGTGGGCTTCAAGAGTTTCAGCTCGAGCCTGTCTGTCTTCCCTCAGCATGACAGTTAATGCTGTTAGCATAGCGGCAATCCATCACTCTGTGTATGTGTGCATCTGAGAGAAGGCATAAAAGAAATAGAGCTGTACACTGGATCTCTCTGTGAGTGTTTGTGTGTGTTAGGGGATTATGGAGACTGTGTGTCAGGGAAGACTATATCCTGGCTCATTGTCAGTGGTCTCTATTGCTGTTCAGGGTTTTGCTGAATTTTTCATTTCTTGCTCAGTATTGTGATTTATGGGGTTTGCTACACATTGTCCGTCTATATTAATCTGCCATTTTTTGGCAGATTTTATCTATTTAATACTTTTAATATCTGAAGTAGTGAAAGGCAAGCGTGTTATTTTTTCATTTTAGGCATGCTACTTTATTATTTGGGTTATTATTTAATTATGCAATGAATTCAGTGTGAACCACTCAACTATGTTCAGACATTGTAAATGTTTTAAATCTCAGCTACCTTTTTTTAGTTTTTATGAACTTCACATTTTTAAGAAATGTAAAAAGTTAACTCACCACTTTTCCCTTATTATTATTAAATTTGTATTGATTGGCGTGTTGCAAGCTTTTGTGTTTTCTATGCAGAAAAATGCCCCTTTTATTATTGTATAGCCCTATGATGTATGATGTGTATTTGGATAATGCATGATACTTTGGAACACCTATATACATATGCTACAGTATACAGTGGTATATACTAAAATTATATCAATATCTCACCAAATCTATCACTGAAGTGAACATGATTGAGCATCGTTGTCATTCAGACCTTTCTTATTACTACTAAATCCTTTGAAAAACGTATATTTGTGTGACATGTTTATATGAAAACCATTTGTAGGCAAAAAAGGTGTATACATACATTGTAGAGTGTTTGTGTATACAGAGGGCTTGAACCCTGTTCTTGAACTGTGGATCTGCACAAGTCGTGAGAGTGTAAATATACAGGCAGAGACCTGAAGCCATAAATCTCCTGTGCAGTGCAGGGCGCACACACACACACACACACAAACACGTCCACAAGTCAACTCAGTTACTTATGGGCTGCATATGATTCCTCAACAGCGGTTACTTGTCTACTTGTCTACTTATGTTTATTTATGGTTTCTTTCTATTATTTATTTTATTAATTTGTAAATTTATTTCTTAATGTTTGAATTACACATAGCATGTTACACAAAGCCAGTGTGGTTTTTGTAATGTTGACATGATATGAAACACCATTTCTAAAGACACGTTCAGACTTTCTCTGTTTTTCGTAATGCCTGGGTGCCAGTTTATTACAAGTTAACAAGAGTATTTTGCCTGGGTGCTTTCACAAAATGGTTTCATCCTTTTGTAACATATTTAGCTGTCTTGTAAATTAATTATTGTTTTCTCAAGGGCGTGTATACAAAAATGAATAGATAGAAAAACATTTTGTTATAATTATTACAAAGTTCAGGTGAAGTTTGGCATCCTTATTTGGTGCAGCCTTATTATAAAAATAAGTCTCTGACAGCTCCAGTTTATTTGTAATGTTTGTTTTGCCATTTGGTTTGGGTTTGTCATTTTTTCATACATTTTTCATTAAAAACTTCACACAAAACAAACGTGATTTTCTTGGAGCATTGTCAGTGTAATTTGCTTATTCCTTGAAATACATGTTTTGTTTGGTCTGTGTTATTTATTTATTTTGTTGAAGTTGTGAACGCAGGTGTTGGGCAGTGTTTAATGTTAATTACTTGTCTTTTGTTTTGCTTGTTCTCTTATTTACCATTTCATTTGTTTGGATTTACTGTGTGAACAAACATCACCTGCTGCCTGTGCTTCTTTGTCTCTTGCACAAACAAAATCTCAAGGTGTTAGAATGTCACCCTGACACAGAAAAATATGAAGTACTTACAGTAAGTATTATCAAAATAATCTAAAAATAAAATAATAATAAACAATATTAAAATAAAAAACAAAGCATGACTAAATTGTAAAATAAAAATGTACTTAAAACAAAAATAATTTTAAAAAATTTGCAAAAATGTATCAAATTAAAAGCAAATAAAGTACTATTAAAATTATTATTATTTATTAATGAATTATTATAAAATTTGTATTAAAAATTCAATTGATTATATAGATTGTTTTTGGTGTTTTATGAGGTGTTTTCCTTTCCATAGCTGAAACCATGACTCATATTGTCTCAATTAAGTAAGAATCAATTTTAAAGGCTAATCAATTTGCATATATTATAGGATTAATGAAGAAAACTTTGGGTACAGCGTTTCAGCATTACTGAGACTCCCAGCACATCACTGCATTATTTCATCCACTGCTGTGGGGTATCTGTGATTGCTCTAAGGCTACACAACACAGTGTGTGTTGACCTGATGTAAAACACTCCTGGAGAGCTGCTGTTGTATATGAGACAAAGCCCCTGCTGCCCCCTACAGCCTCTCCATTATGACATCACCACCTTAATGTTTTCACACAGTGCACAGCATAACATCCAAGGACAAGTCAGATGTCCAAACTAATGGTGGAAATGGTGAAGGAAAATAATTATGACTTACCAAAACACACACTAAGGTAACTATTGACTCCACAGCAGTCATTTATAGATTAAGAGGTAGATCTTTAAACACACATATTTTAAAGTCTGAGGTGTCTTTAATGTGCTCATTAGAATTCATTGTATTCACACAGTTAGCAAGGTCACCACTTTGTATTGAGTGATGAGTGCTGAGAGAGAGAGAAAGACAACGGGAGAGACAGAGAGAGAGGGGCAGAGATTGCCTACAAGTAATTACTCTGATTCAAACACACTAAAAGACCTTGAATCTGTAACTGAAGTTTAAATCACCTTCTATGGAAAGTTCTGATGCCTTTTCAGGAGATGCTCTATAACGGGTGTAGTTACAATGCTTATAATTCATTCAACACTTCACATTTCTTCATAAAAGGCATATTTAATATGCTTTCGTACACTTGTTATAAGACCTCATTAACGCAACGGATACAACATTGAGTACTAGATAAATTATATTTTTCCATATATACACTTTATATGGCTTTATAAAGATTGATAAACTAGAGTTTAACATTCTCCTGAAGTGCATGTTAGTAGTGCTTGCTTAGGTACAAAAATAAGCCCACCCCAAGTCTCCTAGAGCAGGCTTCAGTGTAAGTCATCACTTCTGTTGCACAAGCTGCATGATTTGAAGTATTACTACATGTGTTTGGTACATATCACAAATGTCACATGAGTTTATGCTAAAGTTCAGCATTTAGGGTTTGTTCAAATGTAAGTATGTGCAAAACATAGTAGTTCTAGCAATAACAAATAATTGAATAAAGCTTTTGTTGTAGCACATTTTAAAAACACAATTATCATGCATGACTGAATAATGAGACTTGATCAGTCATGTGCTGAGCTCAGGATAATGTGACTCATTTTCCCTTATCAGAAGAGGTTTTAGTGTACTTGAACTCACAACACAATGTCACTGGGTTCAGGTGTAATTGCATATTTAAATTTCCCTTTTCCAGCAGGCTCTGGTATCACATTTAGAGGTCATGTCTGTTCCCGTCAGCGAGACAGCAGGTATGCGCATCCCAGGCCCCTCGGTCATTGTCTGCATAGGAAAACAAAACAACATCATGCGGATCACCTTTCCTTCAGCACACCTCCCGCACCAGTGCTGAATTCAATCCCACTACACTGCGCTCACTCCCCCCAACATACCAGCCTCATCCTGGGAGTGACACAGCCTGCCACCTTTAGCATGCTGGGAGTGAGTTATACTCCACTGAAATGGCCTAATGAATTTTTTGGAAAAACAACCAGCAGCACGGTCATGCCATGATATTATGAAATGCGCTATATTAATATCATGCTATATACTGCATATTGGTGTATAATGTAAATAGCATGGTCTAAGTTTACCATCTGACAGTACCATGGTACATACTTTTTTGGGTGAGACATATTTCCTTTCATAGCATGTAGAAATAGACAAAAAGAGATTTGTAATTGTAGTGTCTAGTTCTACAAATTCTTTGAATAAATGTTGCCATTCTCTCTTAATATAAATGTGTTTTTTCTCTGTGAAGAAGACATGGGCACATTTCTCACGACTGGCACTCTTGTCATTTTCTCCAGGCTTGCAACAAGGAGCTGCTTCCTGACCCAGAGCCACAGAGGAAAGAAGCAGCAACGGTCAAAACTCACCACAGCGCTGCACAGCAGCAACCCACACATCCGCATGCTATAGTGCACACTGCGACAGACTGCAGAGCAGGTTGTGCCACCCCTACTGAGCTGAATGAAGCCATGATGGGTGTCACAATAAAAGGGAAGAAGTATCTACCAACAGCCTTGTCAATGGAGGAAGCAAAATTTTATGTTTTTAAATACTTTTTTGGGGACTGGGCTTGACTTCTTAAGCCCTGCATGGATTATTACATTAAAGGGAGGATAGAGATACAAATAGACATTGCAAAACTCAATGCGCTCTGGCAAAACTCTTTGACAGAAACTGCTGGACAACAGAACTCAGTAAGGCCCAATATTATTATGTGATAGCAAGAATAGCCAAAATGTGTGAAATAATTTAGAGTATCTGGACACAGCTATTATAAAGGAAATCTCTGATGTTGCCTACATATGTTACATAATTCAATTCACTCATGGGCAAGATGATAAAATTGGATTTACATTTTACATTTACAATTAAAGAGAAGTGTAAGGGGAGCGCATAAACAAATTCTGACTGGCAGATGAAAAGCCATTGTGATAAACATTGGTTGTTCACCAGACTTGTTTTATAATGTAATTGTGAATGTTCACAGCTGGAAACAGTCAGAAAAACAAAAGGCTTTGAACATCAATGGAAATATCTGGGCTTCCTATATTTTACTTAGAAACATGGACACACACACTCCATTAGCTCGTGCAGGCCCAGCCCAGGTCATTTGTGTGATAAGGGCAGTGGGCATGAAGAACACGAAGTGTAGCGGAGTGGATCGGCACCCGGTGCTCTCTTACAGTTCTGCCATTACAAGCCATTACAAGTGACCTCTGACCCTTACCGCCCTCAGATGAAACAGCTAGTCTGGTCTTGCTCCACTCGTTCAGGAGGCAGATAAAAGGTGGAGGGTGGGGGGTGGTGGTAAGTGACCCATTCTTCAGACATGTCCCAAACTCACAGATGCACAGCTTCAGGGCTCTCCTGTGGCTCTGCAGATGCGAGAGAATGCAAAAATGAATTTTAATCACCACAGAAATCTCCAGTTACTGCACAGCTACCCGCCATGGATCTGTCTCCTCGGGACGCGTTCCAGAAATGACAGGCACTTCGACACCCTCCGTTTTAGAGCATGCGCTGCCCCACGCACCCATCCTGACAGCAAACATAGCTCCTAATTACTAGATGTCTCCTCCACAGCCACTTTCCTAATTTCCTTTTTCATTGACCTAAAGGAGACAGACACCCAAATTCTAAATGGTCGTCAAGCCTCTCCGCAATCACATGGTGTGGGTTCACTGTACTGTCCGCAGCATCTCAGCGGGGCAGACGCGTGGAGTTTGTGTTAATTAACATAAGGACTCGTGTTGGGGGTTGGGGTGGTTTGCTAACCTCAAATGAGACTTTGTTGTCAGATTCATTTAGCCATATACACAGTTCCTTGTCCTCAAGTGCCTTTATTAGAACACAAAGACTGATTTAAAGGTGATTTTTAAAGGTCAGGTTATAAACCGTCAAAAAATGTATACTGCATACATTCACTTACACTGGAAGTCTATGGGACAAGTGAAATGATTTTTTTCATCATTAACCCTATTGACAGCATGCCACAAATGCTGTCATTAGAGATTAACTTGTATATCCCTGAATATTCTTCAAATGACTATGTATAATTTATTTGTTTTAATTGTCATTGTTAATATTTTAACATGGAGAGATAACCATAAGTAAGCTATTTGTAGGTTGATTCCCCTAAAACAATGTAAAGACTGTGTGCTCTGTTTCTTTCAGCATCCTGACCAGCCTGGCACGGCAACACTGGCTCAGTCAATGTTATAAGTGTGGGGCCTGTTTTCTGACCCATGGCAGATGTTTGTGTTTGAGAAACATGTTCCGAAAATTGCAATTTGTGATGACAGTGTCACAGAAAAAAAATCATCTTTAATACAGTTAGTAGGTTTGTTATGTAGATTACTTAATTATAAAGCAATGTATTGTGTATGATAAACTGCTAGTTTGCTTTTCTACCAAACCAGCTTTTGGCATCGAGAATGGAGCTGTGTAAACTTCACAACATCAACACAAAACCTATCACAAAATCCTTCCATCAACAGCAGAGAGCAAAATTCCTTTCTTCACAGCAACTTTGATATCCTTGTGCTGGAGCCAGGCTAATATTCAAATGTAAATATTAAACAAGACAAAACAGAGATCCGCGCAAAGGGCTTTTGTTCGGAGGCACTGGGAAAGCAGTCACCCTGAAACAATAGGTCAAATTAGCATGCACCAGCCTCGGAGCACAGGGCCATCGCACAGTGACAAATCCCCCCTCCTGCTGGGGGGTGGGGAGGGGGTCACCTCTGAAGATCCGTCTCAGCCACTGGCAGTATGTCAGGCCCATTCATTTCTTCCAAACCAAGTGAACCTACTAGCATGAAAGGAGCCTATGCAAGAAGTAAAGATGTGGGATTCCCGAGGATGAGATTAATATAGGAAATACGTGGCATGTAAATAGAGTGAAAGCCTTGTAATGTGACAGATGATGACGGCTGATAATTACCCACAAGCCCTTGAGAACGGGCGACTGAGAACATCATACCCTGACACAGTTATCTAAATCTAATCTCTACATCTGAAAAGGAAAAAGATTTTTCCACTAAACTCTCCTGTTTATAAATACATTCTCACACTGAAGTCCAGAGTGCATGTAATGCCAAATATGTCAGCTTAGCAGAAAGAAGGTTTCTGAAAAATAAAAAAAACAGAAAGTTTGTTTTCTGCACTACAAGTGCCACTTATTTTTACACTTTGTTTTCAGACAGGCTTGCCTAACACTTTGCCATTGATGCACAAAGTTAGTCTCGCCCCCAAATTAACAACTTTATTTAAACTATTTGGAAAAAAAACTATTTCATTTACTTATAATTGACTTCAAACAGGAATATGAAGAAGTATGTAACACTGAAAAAAAACACTTCAGTTTTAAAACAAGCAATAGAAAAGGAATGACATCAACACCATTGCAGCATTGGAAATATTTAGAGACCTTTTACACCCAAGGACACCTTCATAACATTTCAAAAGAATTTTCACTCAAAATGATTGGTTAAAACAATCATGATATTCTGCATTGCAGAATAATTGCTATACCTATGATTTGCCATTAAAAACATTTCAAAGCTATTCAGAAAATATCTCAAGGACACTTGAGGTAATGCTTTGGGTTTCTCAGCTAGCTTTGAGGTGGCAGATGCAATTATAATAACATACACACACACAACCCCCACCCATCATCACAACCTGCATAAACAGAGATGACAACTTGAGATTAAGGAAAGGGCCCAATTTAATTGTCAGGCATCAAGATCAAACTAAACGTAACCAGAAAATACATGAATGGTTATCAGGATTTTAAAAGGTTTATAATTGGTTATGACCAGTATTTAATTAGAAAAACTGATGTGTTAAAAATGTGTTATATTGCACAACAAAATATATAATCAACAGAGATTTAAATCATATATTGTCATGATTATACTGTGTGGAAAAAATGCTTTAAAGAATACTGGCCGAGGGCATACTGACATACTGTGGCCCTTTTTGTCATAAAAGTCTTGTCGATCACCAAAACACTGCCAGGTTTACTCAGTCCCCATCTGTTGTGTGAGGTAAACTTTGCTTTTCTTTTCACATCAGTGCAGTTATACACTCAACACGCCACTTCAGTCACTGGTATATACATCATATAAGTTAAGGTAATGGACATTTGTTATTGTAGCAATACAGGGGTTATGTTGTCATACCATGAAAAATTTCTGCCACATGCAGCTCTGTTTGATATGCTTAGATATACAGGAACCGCACGGCACCGCTCCAACACTGTCAAACTCTCACCTATATAAATTTGCAAGGGCAAGGAAGGTTATAGTACTGTACATTTCACACTTGCTTTTTCATTTCTCCTAGCCTGACACAGGAGTGTGTTTCTAGCTAGCTCTCCTGAGTTTTAATTGAAGTCCAGCCCAAGATAATCTGACAGCACCCCTGCACTGTTGGCTTGAAGAGGGAGGTCTTTTGGCAGTTGTGCGAATCTCTTCACATCAGCTTAATGGGAAAGAATGTGAAAAGCACTTAACAAATGGTATCTGCATTCTGCAGATGTGACCCTCACCACAGCACAGATCTCTTCTAAAAGTCTTCTAAAAAGATAATCATACTAAAAATTCATTTGCGTTAAAGTAACTTAGAAAAATACAATTTAAAATCTATATTTCAAAGCAAGGAAACCCAAATGAAATGAATGGATTTAATTCCAAACTTTTAAGAATTGCAAAAAAGTCCAGACTACTTCCAGGACTTTTAAAACCATATGTAACCTTTCTGTAGGGAGAAAACAAACATTTGTTGATATTTACTGGAAATTCACTGAGATATTCACTATTCCCTCTGGCATAGTTTTGTTCGTGCTGTTCATGTTCAGATTCAAATCATATATGCCAGATTTGACATTATTGACATGTTAAATGACATTTTAAAAGCAAAAATAATAGCATTTCAAATAGCAACAATTTGAAACAACTTGAGACTAAATAAATAATGCCAGAATGTTGTTTAGGCTACTGGGTGACCATTTTCTTAAACAGGACAGCAATTACAATACACACATCATATTATAATGCAGACCATTTTTAAAGTGATATAAAAATAAGCACACTGTTTATGCATAAAGAGCTTTTAAACCTCATCATAACTCACAGACTCTTACAAATTCACAGACTCTTCCAGACTCACAAACTTTTCCAGCCGTTAGCACTGCGTAGAAGTTAACAGCATGATGAAATATAACAAATGATCCGGGTGCAGGTAACATCATCTCTACATCAGATGTAAACACCATGATGAGTTACGCTGCCCCGCAAACCAACGAGCCTTTATTTGGTAATCAGCTGAGCCATATCGTATACAGAGGCTGTCTGTAGGAGCCACTGTGAACGTCTCAGCATGAGATGGACTATGTTTTAAACACCACACTACTGAATCATACAGGCCACTCAACATATATTGGCTCATAGCACAGCACTGTGGGTTTGGCTTGTTGTGTGGAAGTCAGGAGAAAATTAACAGAACATGTGGGCACACAGTTTCATCAACTGCAGGATTGTCACATGTTCTGAAGTTTGAGTTTGCAACACAGCAAAGTTTGCTCCCAATGCAACACAGTTGGGAGGTGGATGTTCATTAAGATGTGATTAATCAGTGTTGGCAATTTGGCACCCACACAAGGAGACATCTGCATTTAGACCGCGAAGGTGTGGACAGATTTCATCCATAGACTAACGCAGGCAATGACACCGTATGCAAAAACGACCTCACTCATACTCTTACTTTGCCACACTCCCATCAGCCCCTCTGTAACATTGCAGACGGCACAATTACTCATTCATTTATTCAAGCAGTAAGTGCACAAAGAGCATTTTCACATGCACAGCTAAATCGAATTTAAAGTGTCGACGCACTCATCGTCTTTTGCTGCTGTTTACTTTAAAGTGTAGTAGCTAATGACATGTGTGTGAGAAGAGAGGTGATGGGTGGAAAGTGTGTGCACATTCTCCTGCTGTTCTGTGAACCTGCTTGCTAAAAGCAGGAAGCCAGTGCGTCCTCACTGCTGACACAACACGACGAAGACACGACTGCCGTCAACGCAGACCCTGCGCTCGCCCTCATCACCTCACACTGCTCGGAAACACGCCCTGCCAGTCTGTCAACCAAGACCTCCTGCAGGCCTGACTCTACCTGCATCCAATGAATTTTAGGCGCTGATGTGGGTTTTTTTTGTGGATAGGACGATTAGAGGTCAAAAGTACTGAAACTGCGATGCAACAGCATTGGTAGTACTGACTTAATTTAGACACAGAATCATGAAATGTCACCAGTTTGGTGAAAGTTTGGTATTGTGGCAACCCTAGTGGAGATGACTGTGTCTTGCATTATATCAAGCTCAGATTTTGCTCCAGGTATGATTTTCCTTATAAAGGAAAAGGGAGTTTCATAATGTGCAAGGTGGTGTGAATTAATTAGTGGTGGCAGAGTAATTAGGATGTGTGCAGAGAAGGAAATGAACTGTAGGCTTCCCCACTGCTTTGATGAACGTCTCAGCCTGTCAAATCTACGTCAATAAGCCTGTGAGACATCTGCAGTTCACACAGAATTGGCACTGGACTCAGAATTAGCGAGAGACGCACATACACACGCATACACACACACACACACACCCTGAGAATTAACTGTAGAAGAACCAAGTGTAACTGTAATCTGTAATAAATGGTTGAGAATTAAGAAAGCAGAAATAATATTAATGAAACTAGGCTAATGTGGCAGGCCATGTGCAGGCTAAGATATGAAACCTGATGCATACATTTTGCATTTGTAAATGAACCAAGCAATAATGTTTTATTATTATTCTGCATGGAAGGGGATTGGGTCATTATCAAAAAACAATGCCATGTGTGTGCTACAGTAAAGATGTCCCTGTGATTTACTACTGATGCCATTAGCCGGATAATTAAGTTAATCACATTTTCTGATGGAATATTAGAATATTAGAAAATTTTTTAAATGTTTTTTGTATCAAAATATTAGACAATTTGACATTATTTAGCACCATTACACTTCAATGGATTACGTAAAATTGTTTTTCTAAAGTGCATAATGCTTTGGCACAAATCTTTGTTCTTCAACTATAACGAAAAATTCAGCTTATGCAGCCACGCCCATCAGTCAAACACGACTGTGTTCTGACTTCCGCCTCAAACATTGCTATCAAACAAAGGTAATTTATCAGTAAATTGAACAGTAAACTGTATACACACATTAAAACAATGTTTGAGTTATAATTTTGTTGATACGCGGGAGCACATTTTCTCTATGCTGTGGCAGTCGGATATATGTATTGTATCCTTAAAGGATTGCCACTTCATTGGGAAGATGACATGAGAAAGTGGCCAGAAATACTTTGCGAGACCATTATTTTGTTTTGTCCTTTGGAGTAGATGGTGCTGCAATGAAACATCACTGATGTACTTTATCAGTGACATAAATAATGATACAAATACAGTAAATGATGATAAAGTTGGCACCCATGTATCATTAAACACTTTATTTATTCATATTGGGTAATTAAGGAAAAAGCACAGAACAGCACTGAGTTCAGCTCTGAGTTAACAGTCAATGATATGACTGTTAATAAAAATCAATTCATTTAAACCTGACAAACAAGCTGTGGTAGAAAAATCACAAACAATACTTTATAATAATGGTTTCATATCTCCTTGATTAAACCGCCAAACGGCAGCCTGGTATTTGGATTGAATAATGTCTGTCATTGTAGTGTATTGTTTCATGATTTGAAATAAAAATAGTTAATTAGAGATGAATAAAACATGGTGTTATCATGAGAAGCGCAGTGCAGGGGATCAAGTGCTCGGTTAGAGGATCTTCAGATCAATGTTATTGTAATGCGCTCGGGTTACTGGAACACAACCGGCAGGAAATAATGATCATTAATAAGAAAGGGGCTCTTTTACATTGATACGCTGAGCAGGAAGCATCATAGTGCATTGGGTGATAGATTTGCTGTAACAGCACATTGTATGGCCTGAGATCTGGCTGCTTGAAGCCTGAAGGTTGTGCCAATATTCTCAGGAAACATTAAACTAATACCTAAAAAAAATTAACAATAATTAACAGCACTTTCATGTCCAATTTCAACCAAAAAACATTACTTACTCTTATGTCGTTCCAAGCGTGTATGACTTTCTTTTTTCTGTTACTTTGCCTTGAAATGAAAACAGGCCTGCACCCCAAGATTTGGCTCATGCTGTAATATTTACATTTTATCATTTGATGGAATGATTCCTTGTTAATCCCATAGGAAATTTTAGGCATCTAGTAGCTTTCCATATTCATGTCAAAAGACATGAATATGTAAAGGCGTTTAAAAAATAATATTTAAAAAAATATATATAAATAAATCTACTAAACGCCAGGATACTAACTAAACACCAAAATCTCTCAATATCTCAATATATAGAGATCAATATCTTTTTCCTTTTTTCAAGGTCAAACCACTTGATCCTAAAGCAGAACAAAATTCTTAAAACAATTCCTTATTGTAGAATTAAAATGTTATTATGTTTCACTCAGCATAGACTGTTTTTGTTGCAGAGTTTGGTGTTTAACACTAAATGTGGAAAACGCTGCAGAGACTCAGGGGAATAAACTCGCTGTAGAAATGAGGTCATGTTTCTAGATTAAACACACAAAGCAAAGGAGGAGAAACTAAACAACTCGCAAATCCTTGTGAACAGTATTCATGAAACTGAGCATTTTTGCATTTTAAATGAATTGTC